>JASANB010002314.1:0-103341 GCA_030248155.1 Sabatieria punctata
GAACAGAACAGAATCGAACGGAACGGAACAGAACGGAACGGAACGGAATGGAACGGAACGGAAACAGAACAGAACAGAACAGAACAGAACAGAACAGAACAGAAACGGAACGGAACGGAACAGAAACAGAACAAAGAACAGAACAGAACAGAACAGAACAGAACAGAACGGAACGGAACGGAAACAGAACAGAACAGAACAGAACAGAACAGAACAGAACAGAACAGAACAGAACAGAACAGAACAGAAACGGAATGGAACGGAACAGAAACAGAACAGAACAGAACAGAACAGAACAGAACAGAACAGAACAGAACGGAACGGAAACAGAACAGAACAGAACAGAACAGAACAGAACAGAACAGAACAGAACAGAACCGAACAGGAACGGAACGGAACGGCACGGAACGGAACGGAAACAGAACAGAACAGAACAGAACAGAACAGAACAGAACAGAACAGAACAGAACAGAACAGAACAGAACGGAACGGAACGGAACGGAACGGAACGGAACGGAACGGAACGGAACGGAAAGGAACGGAACAGAACAGAACAGAACGGAACGGAAACAGAACAGAATGGAACGGAACGGAAACAGAACAGAACAGAACAGAACAGAACAGAACAGAACAGAACAGAACAGAACAGAACAGAACAGAACAGAACAGAACAGAACAGAACAGAACAGAACAGAACAGAACAGAACAGAACAGAACAGAACAGAACAGAACAGAACAGAACAGAACAGAACAGAACAGAACAGAACAGAACAGAACAGAACAGAACAGAACAGAACAGAACAGAACAGAACAGAACAGAACAGAACAGAACAGAACAGAACAGAACAGAACAGAACAGAACAGAACAGAACAGAACAGAACAGAACAGAACAGAACAGAACAGAACAGAACAGAACAGAACAGAACAGAACAGAACAGAACAGAACAGAACAGAACAGAACAGAACAGAACAGAACAGAACAGAACAGAACAGAACAGAACAGAACAGAACAGAACAGAAACAGAACAGAACAGAACAGAACGGAACAGAAACGGAACGGAACGGAACGGAACGGAACGGAACGGAACGGAACGGAACGGAACAGAAACAGAACAGACCAGACCAGAACCGAACCCAACCGAACAGACCAGAACAGACCAGAACAGAACAGAACAGAACAGGACGGAACGGAAACAGAACAGAACGGAACGGAAACAGAACAGAACAGAACAGAACAGAACAGAACAGAACAGAACAGAACAGAACAGAACAGAAAAGAACAGAACCGAAACAGAACAGAACGGACCGGAAACAGAACAGAACAGAACTTACAAGAAGAGAACAGAACAGAACAGAACAGAACAGAACAGAACAGAACAGAACAGAACAGAACAGAACAGAACAGAACAGAACAGAACAGAACAGAACAGAACAGAACAGAACAGAACAGAACAGAACAGAACAGAACAGAACAGAACAGAACAGAACAGAACAGAACAGAACAGAACAGAACAGAACAGAACAGAACAGAACAGAACAGAACAGAACAGAACAGAACAGAACAGAACAGAACAGAACAGAACAGAACAGAACAGAACAGAACAGAACAGAACAGAACAGAACAGAACAGAACAGAACAGAACAGAACAGAACAGAACAGAACAGAACAGAACAGAACAGAACAGAACAGAACAGAACAGAACAGAACAGAACAGAACAGAACAGAACAGAACAGAACAGAACAGAACAGAACAGAAAAGAACAGAACAGAACAGAACAGAACAGAACAGAACAGAACAGAACAGAACAGAACAGAACAGAACAGAACAGAACAGAACAGAACAGAACAGAACGGAAACAGAACAGAACAGAACAGAACAGAACAGAACAGAACAGAACAGAACAGAACAGAACAGAACAGAACGGAAACAGAACAGAACGGAACGGAAACAGAACAGAACAGAACAGAACAGAACAGAACAGAACAGAACAGAACAGAACAGAACAGAACAGAACAGAACAGAACAGAACAGAACAGAACAGAAGTCTTGTGTTTGCGGCCAAGTATGTAGGAAAAAATCACCTTGTACCTACTATGTATACATACAGTACCTGACATGTTGCAACAGATCATTGGTGCTTCCAGCAGGACACGAAGCCGAAGCCAGGTAAACACCTTCGACCATGGGGTCAGAGAAGGCTGTGACCAGAGCCGGGAGGGTGTTTGGACCCCCTTGACCCGACCCTACCCCTCTGGGGGTGCGCTGGTAGCTCTTGGCCGTCCAGCCGCTTATCCATCTAGATGCTTTGTCAGCTGTGTGCGGATTACAATCGACCACCTTAAACAGGCAGGAAAATTACAATATACAGGGTTTGTAAAAAGAAAAACAATTCCGCCGATTTTTTGCTGTAGCAACTGTAAATCTCAACCGATTTGAATGAATCTTTTTTAAATGAAAGATAAATAAATCTTTGAAAGACTTATCGAAATTGTAATAACTAGTGTTCCGACGATATCAAAACTTGTCGATATTCGATATCGATATCGATATCGATATTTTCAGCTCAATATCGATCGATATCGATATCGATATCGATATTTATAGTTATGCAAGAAAATATGAAAATTTAAAAGAGCAAACTGCTCTCACTGCTTATCAGTCAAGCACAATGATGCAATCAGCGATCTGATATCAATTAATTAAGTAGGGAATCGCAGAAAAGGTAGTGGCCCTTCTGAAGCCCTTCAATGAAACGGTTGACTTCTCTGGCCGATGCCCCCCATCCTCATTAGGCATAAATGAGCTCAGACAGAATAGCGTGTTTTAACTTATAAATAAGCCAAAAAGCTTGACTTTAGTAAAAATCCGACTTTTTTCCTTACGATCCTTTCAACCATCCATCAGCCCGGCGGTACCCCCTCAAGATTTGAAAATTTGCCACCCCTCAGCCAAAATGCTAGCCCATGTCTGCTTCTGCCCTCCTGCTTCAAGTCTGCGGAGTGAGCAGCTCTTCAGTGTTGCTGCAGACAGACGTTTAAGAACCTAAGCGTTGCTGTCTAAAAGCTGAGAATGCCGAGAAATTGATGTTGCTGAGAACTATCATGCAACTGTTAGGTTTTGACTATACCTTCGATTTTTAGTTGTGCAGGAAAAACTGGTTTTTGCTGTTCCAGAGAAATAAACTTGGTGTCAGTTTTGTTTTTTCCTACTTTTCCGCACACAAAAATATCGAAAATATCGATGCGAAATATCGCGATATCGATATCGATATCGATATTGGAAAAAGGGTCGATATATCGACTTTTCGATATCGATATATCGTCGGAACCCTAGTAATAACATTATTCTAATATCTCCGGAACTAAGCAGAGTATTTTAATACAAATTTTAAGAACTTGTTTGCCTTTCACTCAAAAAAGATTCATTCAAATCGGTTGAGATTCTGATGGGGTGTTCTTGACGGGTGCTGTATATGGATACGTTACCACAAACGGAACGCTTGAAGTTTAACCGTGTCCATAGCAATTGTAGAGTTATTGAGCCCTTTTCGGGTAGCGATCACTGTTCTGTTGTTTTTGAGTGTGGACCTTTCAATAGGATGTCTGTTAATAACCATTGTCAAAAATGCTTTTCACGTGCAAAGTACGATATGATTGCTTGTATTCTCGAAGGGGTTGACTGGCCATTAATATTTTCAACCTGCCTAACTATTCATGACTTTTGGTCAAAATTTTTAGGAGTTCTAAACTCGCTAATTTCCGACTTTGTACCAAATTATAAGGAAACTTCTAAAATTTCTCCATTTAGCGTATCTACACGTAAACTATATCTGAAACAAAAACGGCTACATCGACGGTTTAAATCTTTTAATGGAAACTCAGACCAATTACATGCACTCTGGAAATCTGCTGTTCTAGACTTTCGGCGCTCTTGTCAAACTGATAAATTAAACCGCGAATTATCGGTACTCAAAAACAATAACGACCGGTCATTTTGGGCATACGTAAACAAAAAACTTACATGTCGTCCCTCTATTCCGATTTTAAGAACTAATGACTCTAACATAGTTACTGATTTAGATAAATGTACAGTTTTTAACCGACAGTTTAGTTCCGTTTTCACAACCGATAATGGGGTTGAACTTTACTTTCCCAATAGGACTCCCAATAGGCTTTCAACAGTGGAGTTCTCTCCTGAAAATTTGTACTATCTATTAGAACACGTACAACCGAAATTATCTGCTGGTCCAGACGGAATTCCAACCGTTTTTCTGAAACGACTTTCACTTTATCTGTGTGAGCCGTTATGCACTGTCATGAGGGTATCCATGGCTACTGCAACTTTACCAAGTGATTGGCTAACTGCCAACGTTACACCTATTTACAAGTCTGGCAATTCCAGTATTCCTGAATTACAGACCGATTAGTCTTACAAGTACAACTTGTAGGCTTATGGAAAAAGTGATCAAGCAAACATTGCTTGATTTTCTTGTTCGGTCTGCTCTGATTTCAAAGCAGCAATTTGGCTTTTTAGCAGGTCGTTCAACCATTGGTCAGCTCTTGAGCTGCGTCAATGATTGGACGATCTCTGTGGACCAGCGGATACCGGTTGACGTCATCTATCTTGACATTGCTAAAGCATTTGATACTGTAAGTCATCCGAAATTGCTAAAAAAGTTGAAAGCTTATGGCATTTGTGGCCAGTTATTGAAATGGCTCAGTGCCTTTCTCAATAACCGTGCCCAAAGGGTCTGTATCAATGGATACAGCTCGATTGGATTCCAGTCCAATCAGGTGTGCCTCAGGGCTCTGTCTTGGGAAAGTAAAGTCTAAACTCTATTATCGGTTGTGAAAACGGAACTAAACTGTCGGTTAAAAACTGTACATTTATTTCAACCAGTAACTATGTTAGAGTCATTAGTTCTTAAAATCGGAATAGAGGGACGACAAAGTTTTTTGTCACGTATGCCCAAAATGACCGGTCGTTATTGTTTTTGAGTACCGATAATTCGCGGTTTAATTTATCAGTTTGACAAGAGCGCCGAAAGTCTAGAACAGCAGATTTCCAGAGTGCATGTAATTGGTCTGAGTTTCCATTTTAAAGGGCAGACGATTGAAACGGTCGATGTAGCCGTTTTTGTTTTAGACATAGTTTACGTGTAGATACGCTAAATGGAGAAAATTTTAGGAAGTTTTTTTGCGCACTTGCACAAAGTCGGAAATTAGCGAGTTTAGAACTCCTGAAAATTTTGACCAAAAGTCATGAATAGTTAGGCAGGTTGAAAAATATTAATGGCCAGTCAACCCCTTTCGAGAATATAAGCAATCATATCGTACTTTGCACGTGAAAAGCATTTTTGACAATGGTTATTAACAGACATCTTATTGAAAGGTCCACACTAAAAAACAAGAGAACAGTGATCGCTACCTGTAAAGGGCTCAATAACCCTACAATTGCTATGGACACGGTTAAACTTCAAGCGTTCCGTTTGTGGTAACGTATCCATATACAGTACCTGTCAAGAACACCCCATCAGAATCTCAACCGATTTGAATGAATCTTTTTTGAGTGAAAGGCAAACAAGTTCTTAAAATTTGTATTAAAATACTCTGCTTAGTTCCTGAGATATTAGAATAATGTTATTACTAGGGTTCCGACGATATATCGATATCGAAAAGTCGATATATCGACCCTTTTTCCAATATCGATATCGATATCGATATCGCGATATTTCGCATCGATATTTTCGATATTTTTGTGTGCGGAAAAGTAGGAAAAAACAAAACTGACACCAAGTTTATTTCTCTGGAACAGCAAAAACCAGTTTTTCCTGCACAACTAAAAATCGAAGGTATAGTCAAAACCTAACAGTTGCATGATAGTTCTCAGCAACATCAATTTCTCGGCATTCTCAGCTTTTAGACAGCAACGCTTAGGTTCTTAAACGTCTGTCTGCAGCAACACTGAAGAGCTGCTCACTCCGCAGACTTGAAGCAGGAGGGCAGAAGCAGACATGGGCTAGCATTTTGGCTGAGGGGTGGCAAATTTTCAAATCTTGAGGGGGTACCGCCGGGCTGATGGATGGTTGAAAGGATCGTAAGGAAAAAAGTCGGATTTTTACTAAAGTCAAGCTTTTTTGGCTTATTTATAAGTTAAAACACGCTATTCTGTCTGAGCTCATTTATGCCTAATGAGGATGGGGGCATCGGCCAGAGAAGTCAACCGTTTCATTGAAGGGCTTCAGAAGGGCCACTACCTTTTCTGCGATTCCCTACTTAATTAATTGATATCAGATCGCTGATTGCATCATTGTGCTTGACTGATAAGCAGTGAGAGCAGTTTGCTCTTTTAAATTTTCATATTTTCTTACATAACTATAAATATCGATATCGATATCGATATCGATCGATATTGAGCTGAAAATATCGATATCGATATCGATATCGAATATCGACAAGTTTTGATATCGTCGGAACACTAGTTATTACAATTTCGATAAGTCTTTCAAAGATTTATTTATCTTTCATTTAAAAAAGATTCATTCAAATCGGTTGAGATTTACAGTTGCTACAGCAAAAAATCGGCGGAATTGTTTTTTTTTTACAAACCCTGTATATTGTAATTTTCCTGCCTGTTTAAGGTGGTCGATTGTAATCCGCACACAGCTGACAAAGCATCTAGATGGATAAGCGGCTGGACGGCCAAGAGCTACCAGCGCACCCCCAGAGGGGTAGGGTCGGGTCAAGAGGGGGTCCAAACACCCTCCCGGCTCTGGTCACAGCCTTCTCTGACCCCATGGTCGAAGGTGTTTACCTGGCTTCGGCTTCGGGTGTCCTGCTGGAAGCACCAATGATCTGTTGCAACATGTCAGGTACTGTATGTATACATAGTAGGTACAAGGTGATTTTTTCCTGCATACTTGGCCGCAAACACAAGACTTCTGTTCTGTTCTGTTCTGTTCTGTTCTGTTCTGTTCTGTTCTGTTCTGTTCTGTTCTGTTCTGTTCTGTTCTGTTCTGTTCTGTTCTGTTCTGTTTCCGTTCCGTTCTGTTCTGTTTCCGTTCTGTTCTGTTCTGTTCTGTTCTGTGCTGATGTGTTCTGTTCTGTTCTGTTCTTGTTCTGTTCTGGTTTGCTCTGTTCTGTTCTGTTCTTGTCTCTGTTCCGTTCTGTTCTGTTCTGTTCTGTTCTGTTCTGTCCTCTTCTGTTCTGTACCGTTCTGTTCTGTTCTTTTCTGTACTGTTCTGTTCTGTTCTGTTCTGTTCTGTTCTGTTCTGTTCTGTTCTGTTCTGTTCTGTTCTGTTCTGTTCTGTTCTGTTCTGTTCTGTTCTGTTCTGTTCTGTCACTGTTCTGTTCTGTTCTGTCACTGTTCTGTTCTGTTCTGTCACTGTTCTGTTCTGTTCTGTCCTGTTCTGTTCTGTTCTGTTCTGTTCTGTTCTGTTCTGTTCTGTTCTGTTCTGTTGTGTTCTGTTCTGTTCTGTTCTGTTCTGTTCTGTTCTGTCTCTGTCTGTTCTGTTCTGTTCTGTCTGTTCTGTTCTGTCTCTGTTCTGTTCTGTTCTGTTCTGTCTCTGTTCTGTTCTGTCTCTGTTCTGTTCTGTTCTGTTCTGTTCTGTTCTGTCTCTGTTCTGTTCTGTTCTGTTCTGTTCTGCTCTGTTCTGCTCTGTCCCTGTTCTGTCTCTGTCTGTCTGTCCCTGTCTGTCCACTGCCCTGTTTGCCGCTCTGTCTCTGTTCTGTTCTGTTCTGTTCTGTTCTGTTCTGTTCTGTTCCGTTCTGTTCTGTTCTGGTCTGTTACCGTTCCGTCTCTGTTCTCACTGTCTGTTCCGTCACTGTTCTGTTCTGTTCTGTTCTGTTCTGTCTTTGTCTGTTCTGTTCTGTTCTGTTCTGTTCTGTTCTGTTCTGTTTCTGTTCTGTTCTGTTCTGTTCCGTCTCTGTTCTGTCTCTGTTCCGTTCTGTTCTGCTCGGTTCTGTCTCTGTTCTGTTCTGTTTCTGTTCTGTTCTGTTATGTCACTGTCTGTTCTGTTGTGTCTGTCTCTCTGTTCTGTCTGTTCTGATCTGTCTACTGTCTGTCACTGTCTGTCTCTGTCACTGTCTGTTCTGTTCTGTCACTGTCTGTCTCTGTTCTGTTCTGTCTCTGTTCTGTCTACTGTCTGTCTGTCACTGTCTGTCTCTGTTCTGTCTCTGTCTGTCTGTCTACTGTTCTGTCTCTGTCTGTCTGTCACTGTTCTGCCCTGTTCTGTCTGTTCTGTTCTGTCTCTGTTCTGTCTCTGTTCTGTTCTGTTCTGTTCTGTTCTGTTCTGTCTCTGTCTCTGTTCTGTTCTGTCTGTCTGTCTCTGTTCTGTTTCTGTTCTGTCTCTGTCTGTTCTGTTCTGTTCTGTTCTGCTCTGTCTCTGTTCTGTTCTGTTCTGTCTCTGTTCTGTGTCTGTTCTGTCTGTGTCTGTCTCTGTCTGTCTGTTCTGTTCTCTGTCTCTGTTCCTGTCTGTCTCTGTTTGTCTGTTCCTGTCGTCTGTTGTCTCACTGTTCCGTTCTGTTCTGTTCTGTTCTGTTCTGTTCTGTCTGTGTCTGTCTCTGTCTGTCTCTGTCTGTCTGTCTCTGTCTTTCTGTCACTGTCTGTCTGTCTCTTTCTGTTGCGTGTCGTTCCTGTTCTGTCTGTTCTGTTCTGTCTCTGTTCTGTTCTGTTCTGTTCTGTTCTGTCTGTCTCTGTTCTGTCTACTGTCTGTTCTGTTCTGTCTGTCTCTGTCTGTTACTGTCCTGTCCACTTCTGTTCTGTTCTGTTCTGTTCTGTCACTGTTCTGTCACTGTTCTGTCTCTGTTCTGTCTCTGTCTGTCTCTGTTCTGTTCTGTTCTCTGTTCTGTTCTGTCTGTACTGTCTGCTTCTGTTCTGTTCTGTCTCTGTTTCTGTTCTGTCTCTGTTCTGTTCTGTACTGCTCTGTCTCTGTCGTTCTGTTCTGTTCACCTGTTCCGTTCTGTTCTTTTCTGTTCTGTTCTGTTCTGTTCTGTTCTGTTCTGTTTCCGTTCCGTTCCGTTCTGTTCTGTTCTGTTTCTGTTCCGTTTCTGTTCTGTTCTGTTTCCGTTCTGTTCCGTTCCGTTCCGTTCTGTTCCGTTCCGTTCCGTTCTGTTCTGTTCTGTTCTGTTCTGTTCTGTTCTGTTCTGTTTCCGTTCCGTTCCGTTCCGTTCCGTTCCGTTCCATTCCGTTCCGTTCCGTTCCATTCCGTTCCGTTCCGTTCCGTTCCGTTCCGTTTCTGTTTCTGTTCCGTTCCGTTCCGTTCTGTTCTGTTCCGTTCCGTTCCGTTCCGTTCCGTTCTGTTCTGTTCTGTTCTGTTCTGTTCTGTTCTGTTCTGTTTCCGTTCCGTTCCGTTCCGTTCTGTTCTGTTCTGTTTCTGTTCCGTTCCGTTCCGTTTCTGTTCTGTTCTGTTTCCGTTCTGTTCCGTTCCGTTCCGTTCTGTTCCGTTCCGTTCCGTTCTGTTCTGTTCTGTTCTGTTCTGTTCTGTTTCCGTTCCGTTCCGTTCCGTTCCATTCCGTTCCGTTCCGTTCCATTCCGTTCCGTTCCGTTCCGTTCCGTTCCGTTCCGTTCCGTTCCGTTCCGTTTCTGTTTCTGTTCCGTTCCGTTCTGTTCTGTTCTGTTTCTGTTCTGTTCCGTTCCGTTCCGTTCCGTTCCGTTCCGTTCCGTTCCGTTCCGTTCCGTTCCGTTCCGTTCTGTTCTGTTCTGTTCTGTTCTGTTCTGTTCTGTTCTGTTTCCGTTCCGTTCCGTTCCGTTCCGTTCCGTTCCGTTCCGTTCCGTTCTGTTTCTGTTCCGTTCCGTTCCGTTCCGTTCCGTTCCGTTCCGTTCCGTTCCATTCTGTTCTGTTCTGTTCTGTTCTGTTCTGTTCTGTTCTGTTCTGTTCTGTTCTGTTCTGTTCTTTGTTCTGTTCTGTTCTGTTCTGTTCTGTTCTGTTCTGTTCTGTTCTGTTCTGTTCTGTTCTGTTCTGTTCTGTTCTGTTTCTGTTCTGTTCTGTTCTGTTCTGTTCTGTTCTGTTCTGTTCTGTTCTGTTCTGTTCTATTCTGTTCTGTTCTGTTCTGTTCTTTGCTGAAAAGATTGCGGAATTGCTATTGACAGTTGCATTTTCTTTAAAGCTTCCAGCAATAGTACTTTAGATTCATTAGCGTACGAACGAATTTTACGGCGCCAATAAACTCGTCCGCCAAACCGGCTCCCTAGAGAAAAAGGCAGTCTCATCTCATTTAGTTCGACTAAGGAACCAAATAGCTTTGAATTTTAGAATCTCCAGCAAAGGCCGGCCGGTTCACGTGATCTTCCTGACAAATCAGCAAAACGTTGATTACCAGGCGATGGAAATGCTAAAAATCGTTGCCAGAGAAACAGGAGGAACGTTTCGCATCGCTTATTTCGACATGATCGGGCAGCTGGTTCAGGTTCTAGAGGCCGAGCGGTCCGGAGGCTCTTGGGAGTTCTTCAGAGAACAAAGACCGCTCAGGTCCGGAGAACCGATCGTCAGCTTTCCCGCGACGCCTCATGAGAAGTCCAGGGACCAGCTAATTAACTTGTATAACAATTACTTCGGCACCAAGAGAGGTATGATTAGCACACTAGAGTGCTAAAAACAAGTTTACATGCAATTTTATCGATTTATATTTTTAAATTGCAAAATATGGCTTGCTCCCAGAAGGATTCGCAGCGTACGGACCAGCCCAAATACAATTGTACAGTGTCCGCTAAAACAACCTACTGTAGTAGATTTTTTACTGTGGCAACCATAAATCTCAACCGATTGGAATGAATCTTTTTTGAATGAAAGTCAAATAAATTATTGAAAGATTGGTGAAATTTTTACTAAGATACTTTGCTTACTTTCTGACCAATATTCACCCTCAAATTCAAAAGCAAATTGTTGCAGCGAAAAAGAGCAATTCTGTTTGCATTTAATTGTCATTGTCAACCGAGATCGGGCGGCCATCAGGCAGACATGTATAGTGGGGGGTCGGCGGAATGGGCCGATATGGTGTGCGTTGGACATCCCTATGGCCCCAAAGTAAAACCCTAAAACAGTTCCGCCCAACTCCCTCTGGGTAGCCAGCAATGGCCATCCATGGTTCTCTATGATGGGGCCATTTTCCATAGTAAAACGCCAAAACACCCCTCACGGAAATGACCTTTTCTCTGGGGGGCGAGCAAACTCAGACCCGTGCTATGCAGCGTTCGAAAGCTCACATCATGGGCTTTCAGAATCTGTAATAAAATTTATGGTGATTTTTGTTGTTTCAAAAATAATCGATCCGGAAGTATCGATTTATCACGATTTTATCAGTTTTCAGCAGCCAAATAAAATGGTTTGGCATGAAAATTTGATGAGCATACTAGGTTTTCTGACACGGCAAATTCAATGGCGTGATCCATTTGTGCATAGGACCATGTGATCAATCGATAGCCAGCAATGGCCATCCATGGTTCTCTCTGATGAGGGCCATTTTCCGTAGTAAAACTCCAAAACACCCCTTACGGAAATGAACGTTTCTCTGGGGGGCGAGCAAACTCAGACCCGTGCTATGCAGCGTTCGAAAGCTCACATCATGGGCTTTCAGAATCTGCAATAAAATTTATGGTGATTTTTGTTGTTTCAAAAATAATCGATCCCGAAATATCGATTTATCACGATTTTATCAGTTTTCAGCACCTCACTAAATCAGCTAAGAAGGAAAATGGGATTACCAAATTGGGGGTTTTCTGCTATGCCAAATTCATTTGCGACATCAATTTACAGCTATGATCACGTGATCAATCGATAATCAATATCGATTGATTATCGATTTTTTGCTGTGCAGATTTTCCAACTACACAGGCTAATAATGTTAGTGGTTTTCTAGCATGCCAATTTCAACCATGATATCGTTCTAGAGCTACCAACGCGTTTTAATTCGATAATCAATATCGATTGATTATCGATTTTTTGCTGTGCAGATTTTATAACTACACAGGCTAATAATGTTAGTGGTTTTCTAGCATGCCAATTTCAACCATGATATCGTTCTAGAGCTACCAACGCGTTTTAATTCGATAATCAATATCGATTGATTATCGATTTTTTGCTGTGCAGATATTCCAACTACACAGGCTAATAATGTTAGTGGTTTTCTAGCATGCCGATTTCAACCATGGTATCGTTCTCGAGCTACCATCGCGTTTTAATTCGATAATCAATATCGATTGATTATCGATTTTTTGCTGTGCAAATATTCCAACTACACAGGCTATGATGTTAGCGGTTTTCGGGCATGTCGATTTCAACCATGATGTTGTTTTAGAGCTATCATCGCGTTTTAATTCGATAATCAATATCGATTGATTATCGATTTTTTGCTGTGCAAATATTCCAACAACACACAGGCTATGATGTTAGTGGTTTTCGGGCATGTCGATTTCAAACATGATGTCGTTTTAGAGATATCATTGGTATAATGCGATAATCAATATCAATGGCATGATGCTGTGTAACTGAACTAATGTACTATACATACCGTACTATATGCGAGAAAAACTCTATAATCTGGTCTGGGTGTATCGGTTGTGTAACAAAAAATCGATAATTTTTAGCCGATCGATATCAGATATTGATTGACACAGAGATCATGGCTATTAATGGATAACATAATCGAAATCAGCATGCCAGAAATCTCCTAACATCTGGTCTGTGTGGTTGTATTGGATGCACAACAAGAAAATCAATAATGGGTCAAGTACTGATTACCGATTGATCACATGATCCTATGCACAAATGGATCACGCCATTGAATTTGCCGTGTCAGAAAACCTAGTATGCTCATTAAATTTTCATGCCAAACCATTTTATTTGGCTGCTGAAAACTGATAAAATCGTGATAAATCGATACTTCGGGATCGATTATTTTTGAAACAACAAAAATCACCATAAATTTTATTGCAGATTCTGAAAGCCCATGATGTGAGCTTTCGAACGCTGCATAGCACGGGTCTGAGTTTGCTCGCCCCCCAGAGAAACGTTCATTTCCGTGAGGGGTGTTTTGGAGTTTTACTACGGAAAATGGCCCTCATCAGAGAGAACCATGGATGGCCATTGCTGGCTATCGATTGATCACATGATCCTATGCACAAATGGATCACGCCATTGAATTTGCCGTGTCAGAAAACCTAGTATGCTCATCAAATTTTCATGCCAAACCATTTCATTTGGCTGCTGAAAACTGATAAAATCGTGATAAATCGATACTTCGGGATCGATTATTTTTGAAACAACAAAAATCACCATAAATTTTATTGCAGATTCTGAAAGCCCATGATGTGAGCTTTCGAACGCTGCATAGCACGGGTCTGAGTTTGCTCGCCCCCCAGAGAAAATGTCATTTCCGTGAGGGGTGTTTTGGCGTTTTACTATGGAAAATGGCCCCATCATAGAGAACCATGGATGGCCATTGCTGGCTACCCAGAGGGAGTTGGGCGGAACTGTTTTAGGGTTTTACTTTGGGGCCATAGGGATGTCCAATGCACACCATATCGGCCGATTCCGCCGACCCCCCACTATACATGTCTGCCCGATCTCGGTTGGCAATGACAATTAATAATATAACAGATTTGGCCTATCCAGGATTTTGCAAAGGGGAGGTGTAAAATTTTGAAGTTGCCTGGTTTGGCTAGGGAAAGAAAAATTTTCAAAACTAACCTTAAAACGACATTTAAAGGGTACAAATGACAGTTTTAGTAGTTTGAACAGACCTGGTTGGGCAGAAGCCACCGTACACCCTTGGGTACGCTACTGCTGCTGAGGCTCTACTGGTGAACTAATACTGTGGATCAGGTATACCTGTACCTGATTATCAGGTAGATTTGCAATGCCCACCTGATACCTCTTTCATTTAAAAAATTGCGGTTGCTATTGCTACAGTAAAAAATCAGCGGGTTTGTTTTTTTTGACGGACCCTGTGCTACTGTTGGCAAAATATTGAATTTCAGGAATACATAACATATACATATACATATATGTATATGTTTTCCGAAGTCGAATACATATACATAATATGTATATGTATTTTTTCAAAAAATATGTACATAAAATACATATTATACATATTTTTTTCAACGCCAGTTTTCAGTTGAAAAATGGTGCTAAAACAGTTGTTTGTTACTGAAACAAGAAAAGGTCTACATTTGGATCTGATTGGCATGAAACTGATTGAGTATTTCATTCAAATTAGCGATAATTTCCACAGTTAAATTCTGTTAAAAATCTCCCATGTACAGTCAGTCATATTGTGTAAGGGAGACATGTGCAGTGCAATGAACTTTGTTTTGAAACCGCAATACCCGATAGTTTCGTTTAGGTCAACTAGCAAAAGAAAGGAGTATTTTCTCCTGCCATTTATCCATTGAATTTGAAAATCTAAACGTTCCCACATTAGAACTCCTTTTGGTCGCCTCGCACCACTTTACACGGTGATGATATTATTCAGCTAAACACCAAATCTGTGGTTTTTTTTACCACTGAGATAAATTTAGACGCTGGCATCCGGAAGAAAATGTAATTTTATGCTGTGGATGGCAGGCTGAGATTAAAAAATGCAGCATTTCATCAGAAAATCAATATGTATTTTCAAATATGTATTTTAAATACATAGTGGCCTCAAAATACATATACATAAACATATTCTCTTAGCAATACATATACATATACATATGCATTTATGTATTCCAAAAATAATACATAATATGTATTTCACAGTACCCTGTGCATGCAGTAAGGATGTACTTACCTACTCATGTATTTTCAGGTGCAACACTAGATTTAAAGACCAGTCCCAACAACCCATCCCTGAATCAGGTCCAAGCCTACCATTCGTCAGCCTTCCTGACCAACCGAAACCCCAACAGTCACACTTCAGGCGACTCATTTTGGAACGCCCAACTTCTGCCCCCTGAATATGCAGCCAAATTTGAACAGACTGATGGACAACTTAGTCACGATCATATGGGTGAAATTCGTAAAATGTTCACCAAGCTTTATATGGGCCGGAAACGAGAGAAAGACAAGCAAAAACTTCGCAAGCCTTACAAAACCTTGAAGACTAAGGTATAAATTGTTTTCCATAGGCTTTTCGCTGGGTTTACAATTAGAACTGTGAATTTTTAGGAGTACAAATTAAAAACTGCACAGGGTATTGCCCGACGAAGTAGCTCAAGTAGCAGTAGCAGTAGTTCCTTATCAAGCTCAGACATGACTATGTCGGATGGGGAAGTTAACAGTGACTTACAATTGAATCAACGCTCCATGAGAAAACACGCTCCTAGAACAATCGGCGCTCTTAGCGCTCGACGCTCCTGGTCCACCGCTTCCATGAGGTATTTTATTTTGCATAATTTTTGTTTGTCTTGTGTATTTGCGTTTACTAGTCGTAAACTCCGTTTCATCACTTAATGCCGTTTATGGTGCTGATACCATATATGGTGTCGCTGTCATGTACGGTACTGGTACCTAGGCTAGTGGCACCATAGGAAATGGTACCCGACACGTTCGGGGACTGTGGTTGTACCATGTGGGTGGTGCCGGTACTATACAATACCACCAATTTTTATGGTACGAAAATCTGAAAGGAGTCGTACCTTGTACGTATGTACAGTATTGTGTCATGTTTTATCGTAAACAAGCCCGAGTGTGTATTTAGTGCACTTTTCACAACTTCAATTCTAATCTAAATAAACGGCTATTTACTGTACACGGCCGTTTATTTGGAATTGGCAACTGCTCTCTGGCGGAGCGCTGTCTCTCTGTGATTTGAATCTTTTGCACTGATTTTCTGACAAAAACTGATAAAATCGTGTTTGTATACTTAAACTCATGCTTTTAGGCCCGGTAGTTGAGGTTTTAAACCCATTTCTCATCCTTCCAATTAAACGCCCAGGGGGCCACTATTTGGGGGCGCTTATACGGAAAAGCCTGATACCAGTACAGGTACCAGTTCGAAGGTAGGGGTAGACCTAGTTCCTAACCAAATTTTAGTTAGTAGTTAGTGGTTAGTAGTCCAAGCTTTCAGGCTTTTCAGTTTGTAGTTATTGGTTAGTAGTCAATTCAGCCAGCGATCCGAGTTTGTAGTTAGTTGTTAGTAGTCAATTCAGCCAGCGATCCGAGTTTGTAGTTAGTGGTAAGTAGTCCAAGCTTTCAGGCTTTTCAGTTTGTAGTTAGTGGTTAGTAGTCAATTCAGCCAGCGATCCGAGTTTGTAGTTAGTGGTTAGTAGTCCAAGCTTTCAGGCTTTTCAGTTTGTAGTTAGTGGTTAGTAGTCAATTCAGCCAGCGATCCGAGTTTGTAGTTAGTGGTTAGTAGTCAATTTGTAGTCCATGGGGGCTGTGCAAAATTGACGATATCGGTTTATGGGGAGGGGTTTTTTGGTACCAAAAAAACAATAAAAATCGCAAAAAATCGCTTATTTGCGCTCAAATACAAAAATGCATTTATTTTTACAGGCGATTTTAGAAATTTTCGTGTTTGAAATTCTAAAAAATCGAAAAAAATTGCTCAAAAAATTACTTGTCAGAAAGACAAGAGGGGGGGGCCGAAAAAATCGTCTCAGGGGTTCCCGATTGAAGGGCCTGGCTCTTTCGTGAGGGGCAAACCGTCCTCTGTTACATGTATGGTGGTGGAGAATCTAACCTTAATCATTGGATGATCTAAAAGTTGTCATTTATGTATGCACTTATAATTACAGTACAACTACTAAACTAAAGTTGATGATCAATGAACTAAGATGCTAAGCAATGCTTGTAATTTCTGTGATTAATGGAAAGTTTTCGCGGTTTGTAAAATTTTCACTTAAACTGTTATAAAATAACTGTAAACAACTGTGCAGATTTCAAGATTTGAGACTACAAACTCGGGACGAAAAAATATGTAGTTAGTGGTCAATTTGTAGTCAGTGGATTTAGTTTGTAGTTAGAGTTAATTTGTAGTCTCATTTTTCCCAAAAATCAGGTAGTTAGTAGTCTTTTAGTTTGTAGTTAGTAGTCACTACAAACTAGGTCTAGGTAGGGGTACCATATATGGTACCAGTGTCATAAACGGCGTTTGCTTGACTGTACTATTTTTATTTGTTGGAGTTTTTCTTTCACTTCTGTGTTTCTACCTACCGTACGTTGTAGCACTCACTGTACGTATACGAACTGAAACGGAGTTGAGAGTCTTTACTAGTAGCTCTTGTACACAACACACACAAGCGCACGCACACACTCACACAATCACTCGCTAACTTGGTAATACAAACACTCACACAAACTATCAAACTCTTCATCACTCCCCTTTCAACGAGTGTCGACTGGCCGCCGCTGTGCCTGACAATCGGAGAGACGAACTATGGGAGCTGCACCGCCTCTGTTGACTCGGCATCTTCAGTAGCAAGCTGCCCTGCACTGACACCACATTGATCCGATCTCTTGCGCGCCACGCTGCGGCCTTTCTGCGCCTTTACCTTGATCTGACGACTTGTCAACGGTGAAACAGACTTGCCACTCCTGGACAGCGAACTCAAGCCAATTGCCATTCTTCTCCACCTATGTCCTCTTCTTCTCATTGCCTTTCTTCTTCCTCTCACTTTCATCTTTCTCTTTCTTCTCTTGACCCTTTTCATCCTCTTGCTCCTCATCATCACTTTTCTTCCCATCACTTTACTCCAAATCATCCTTTTTCTTCTCATCCTCTTACTTCTCAGCACTTTCTTTCTCTTCACTTTCCTTTTCCTCATCATCTTTTCTCCTTCTACCCAAAACATCTTTCTTCTTCCTTTCTTATCTTCCTTTTCTTCCTCTTTCTCTTTATCTTTCTCTTCTTCTTTTTCTTCTTTCTTCCTTCTCCTCATCCTCTTTCTTCTCTTTCCTTTCTTTCTTCCAGCCATATCAAAGAACACAGAATCACCAAAAGAAAACATCTTGAAAACCTCATGCAATGCTTGCTTGTCCTCCTAGACCATCTCAACTAGGGATGCAACCGAAGTTCGGTATTATTCGGTATGAACCGAATAATTCGGTTACTAGTACTATTCGAATTCGGTATTCGAATTCGGTATTTTTCAAACCGAATAATACCGAATAATACCGAATATTGTAAAACCTTTAAAATTGCACTGTTTTGCTTAAATTTGTGCAGAAATCAACCAGACATTTCTTCTTTTACATCTCTCTGTTCATTTCCTATGCTAAAATTTTGGCAAACAACGACTATTCATACAAAAAATTGATGAATTTCATTTTTTACTCAATAATAAACAACAATATTCAGTTAGCCTTTTCAGTTCTCAGTAGACTACGTTGTCAGCTTTCCGCTTCTTTACCTACCTACTGTAAGCGTTTTGTTTTATGTACCCCACCTATCTTTTCAACAAACGATTCATCCAATGTATGCTGTATGCTTAAGCTGCCAGGTCCGGTGCTTCCGGTAGTAGTACTGGATGCTCCCGTCCTCCAACTTTCTATATGCGTCTTTGTGATTCGCGCGTAAATATCCCCCTGTTATCTGCCACATGGCGGATAACTGAAAAGGCCCATTATTCGCCCAACCCGCTGTCAAGCCCAACTTTTAGCTTTGGTTTTAGGCTTACACTAGGCTCAGGCTTTGGAGCAAGTTTTTTATGAAATCTCCTCCATGAGGCGGATAATAGGAGGATACATACAAGGCGTGTCTTTGTGACTTCACATGATTAATCAGCGCACATTTTGCCTGACTCGCACCTTTTGAAATTGTTTGCCTGCGAAAATCTTGCACTGGTCCTTGTTGTCAGCAGGGCTGACGGTAAAGAACGACCAAAAGGGCTTGTTTTAGTTATAGGCATGCATAAATCTATAGCGTTCAAACATTACGTCAATCTCTACAGCTCTTTTAGCATCAAAAAGTTCCGCAAAAACAAGAAATATTAGTGAGACAGTATAATTTTGCAATCGCGCCTGCAAATTAGCAATATTCGGTATTATTCGGTATAATTCGGTATTATTCGGTTCCGAAAACCCGCTTCGGTATTCGGTATTCGGTATTTTTGTATTCGGTTGCATCCCTAATCTCAACACCAGAAACATATGAAGAGGAACAAACTCGATCAGGAAACGCCGGTTCTGCAGACGGCAAAATATCTTCTTTCTCGAAACCAAAAACTTCCAAAAGAACAGGACCGTCCCTCACTGAGCAAACTGAGCTAGCCACAACTGAATCATCTTGGACGTCCTTGAGAACTGTCTGGAACAAAGCCGAATCTTTAGTGTCAGCAGAGGCCACATCGATGGGATCGTCCACGTGTGCCCCAAGAAGCGCGCTATGAGATGGTTCCATTTGCGGACCATTCACATCTTCAGAGAAAAGGCTTTGAGCCGGAGAACAGGAACTTGACACTTGATCATCCCAAAAGATCGCCACATTAAAACCTAATCGTGCTGCACTTGCTTTTGTGAGAATGACTTGGTCAGACGCCTCGATCGCCGGATTCACTACAAAAGACATGCTAGGGCAGTGGTGAGTGTCAGTCGAAACGGTCAGATGAACCACATCGCAAAGGTATGAATCCCCAAACGCAGATGAAACAGTATGACTTTGTGGGATGTACTGCAACCAATAGTCTTGAGTCTGTTGTGCTACGGGACTGCTCAACATATTGACCTCAGCGCCTGTGTCGATGAGAGCCGGAAAAAGATAGTGACCAAAGGACAGCGGGATGTAGAGATCAGACTGGATAGGAGAATGCCCACAGAAGGGAGGATCGACCATTAACCCAGTGAAGGGAGTGTTTAATGAGCCGACCTGGACATTCGACGTGCCAGAACACGAAGCCGCTTCCTCTTTCACAGGAGCCTTGTTGCATTGAGACAGGTGCTGGTCGAACATACGGTCAAGGCGCTGCTGGTGCTCGCGATCACGCTGCTGTTGTTCGATCCACCATTGCCGTTGCTGTTCGAGATCACGCTGGCTTTGTTCTCGTAGAAGTCGGAGGGATTCATGAAAGGTAGGTGTCGTCATGTGAGCATCGGATGGGGCACGGCTGTGCCTGATGATCACGGAACGCGGGACTGGAGCTTGAGACTGGAAATGAGAGTAACTTGAGGCGAGACTCATAGTAGAACTTGTGCGTTGTAGTGGAACTTGACTGAAGGTGGCTCCCGGGTCTCTTTGGCACCAATGAAACGGAGTTGAGAGTCTTTACTAGTAGCTCTTGTACACAACACACACAAGCACACGCACACACTCACACAACCACTCGCTAACTTGGTAATACAAACACTCACACAAACTATCAAACTCTTCAGAACGTACAGTACCTGTACTGGTTTTTACTGGTATTCTGATTTGCATACAGGTCGATTGGTACGGAACGTCAGTACGAAAGAAGCAGCCGAACCACTCAGCGACCGGCCTGGAGACCAATCGGCAGTGTGGAAACTTCTAAACTGAGTCACGGACCAAAAACTGGTGCGTTTAGTTACGATACATACATACCTATATGAAACAATAACAGTAAAACAATAAACAATATGAAATTTGTTAAGCAATTTTTACAATTTCAGACTCGAGATTTGCTAAAAGTGCTAGTAAAAAACAGCTGTAGCTCATATTGTTTTTGTAGCAACTTTTAACTCGAAGCTGAAACTATGTCTGCTAGCTTTTTCCGACTCTGTTCCGGGATGTACCAGGATTTTCTCGTAAATAAGCCCATGGGCTTGTTTTAGGTTTTAGCACATTTTGGCCCTCCACATTGAAACTGAAAATAAGCCCATCATGCGTTTATTCATGGAAACTTCATTTTCCGCCTTTTTTCAATCAAATTGCAAAGTAACTGCAACTGCCTGCAACTGTTCAATGCTGTTTGTCAATAAATAGTGATTCTGCAAATAGCATTTCATTTTGCGTTTACTATTTCGGTTTTCTCTTCAATTTACCTTGTTTTTCGTAATGGTTTTGCTTGTTTTCACGCATTTACCTGCCTTTACGCCCTCCCAGCCAAGAGACACAAAATTTCGAAATCAGAAATAAGTCCAGGTGGGCTTATTTTTTTGGGGCGTATTTTCGGAAAAACTCGAACATGTACAGTAGGTTTCCCGAAAAAACGGCAAATCTACAACTCCACAACATCTGTTAGTTCACAAGATTTACACGGCCCCTTGAATCTAATCTGGTATAGTATGGCCTGGCCCAAATAAAGTTTAGACGCCAAAACCTGTACTTTTTACACAAAAACTGGACATGCAACATATTGATAACAGGGCAAAAAGGGCAGGCGCCTGACTGTACCTAAAGAGTTATTCGAAAAGTGAACTTTGATCTAGTGACGATCGCAAGTCTACAGAAGAGAGATAAACTATGCAGAAATTATAGAAATCCTACCCTAACTGATTAGTTGCTGTGCGTTAATCTTCTATAAATGCACAATATTAGCCCGAAATATTTCCAGACCGCTCAGTAGCCTGGATGAACCGGTGGCAGAACGAAAGACTGAAGAAAGAGGAACAAATAAGAATGCAGCAACGAACAAAAAGCGTACAGGCCGGGCCGCAAATACGCAGAGCTCAATCTTCAGAGAACAGATTGCAACTCAATTCCTACACTCAAACTCCAGTAGCTGATCAAGTTCAAGCTGACACTGTCAGACAACTGGTCAGGTGAGAACCCGTTTTGTTCATGTTTCAGCTTTTTCTTAAGTTTAAAAATTCTTATGATTGTGTTTCTCCTTAGTGCCAAACTGTTCGGTTCTAATGCGAACTCAAATTTGTTCTGTATTCATTGAAACTGTATCATACACAAACTTTCAGACAGAACAACAGTCTAATTGAAGCTCTGGAACGGAAAGACGCCTCGCTCAGCCACCAACAACAGAACTACCAAAGAACAGCCAGGAATCGGTAGACGCACTGCTATTTTTAGTGATTGAAGTGACAAACTTGACGAAAATTTTGAGATTCAAAATTCTCAGGTGGCATGCATGCATGGTGTGTTGATTGATTTACGAACACAAAAGTTACACTAAGACGAAAGCCGGGATAGATAAGCAAATTGGCCACCCTGTACTATTTTCAATTTTCCTTCACATTCTTGTCACATTTCTTGCAGCAACGACGTTCTGGCAAAAATCCACGCCGCCCAGAACAGCGAAAAGCGCGACTGGGAACAGATGGCGCGCGTTGCTCAAGCTAAAGAAGCTGTGAACTCGGAAATTAAGGATTTGGCGACCCGGCGCCGACGCCCCGTCGTCTTTCAGACGCCCGAGACCGGTCGCGCCCATGCCATTCGCACGCAGAGAAATCGCTGGGACCAGCTGCGACAGCAGCGAAACGACCAAGTTGAACAGGCGCAGCAACGTAGAGATGTGAGCGTGGAATACACTTTTTCGGTGATTAAAATGTACTTGACGCTTCTAGCACGCCAGACGAGTGCAGCAGCAGAGCAACTATAAGCTGATGTATGAGCGTCTTTTAAACGATATGGAACGTCAGGCGGCTCGAAATCAGGGAGCTCAAATTAGAGAGGTTATGACTCAGAGCTATGGACCTTAGATGAAATATGCAAATTAATTGACTCTGCTTCCTGTGATAATAACGGTGTGTATGTAAAGTATGCTATGTAGTGCATAGGGTGGCAAGCAATAATAACCACATGCCCTGAGAAAACTTAGCATGACAGGAAAAATTAACTTAGCGCTTACTAGCAGAAGCTACTCCATTTGGAGTATTACCCCACATAGAATCACGCTTTGCGGGCGGCTGTTTTTAGCGTAAATGTGATTGGAAAATGAAACTGCAAGAAAGTGATTGGTCAGTCACGCTTTTTTGTCAGACAATGCACAGTGCTGCATACAACGCGTGATTGGCCCGTCACGTTTTTTTTGAAAATTTAAGTGATTTTAAAATCATATTTTGCGTGATTACCATTTTTAGGCACGCATTGCATATGGCCAGGCACGCAAAAAATTTCTGCGTTTAAAGAGTTATTGGTACTTTCTATTTTCCGATCATGCTACATAGATTAGTTTACTCGGGGAAGGCGCTATCATTGTTTGGCAACGTTACAAAAATTGCTAAGTATTCCATGCGAGTCAAGCCATAAATGGTTTATGCAAATTTATGCGAACGTTTATCTACAGTAGAACAGCCTCCTTGGGGGCGTGCAACAATTACGTACATGTACGTAATGGTGTTTTTGCCCTTTTCGGGCCCCCTCCACGTGATAATCGCTCGTAATAATTTTCGGGCCCCTAAACCCTAATTGCGTAATATAATGGCTACCCCCTGCCGAAATTTCAATTTTATGGAGAGCTGGAGCCGAATTTCGATTCTATTTGAAATGACAATTTTAATAAAATGACATCTGTATACGGTAGCATATATTCTTTATAGATGAGCGACAACTACATGTACGTATATCTACATGTACGTCTTCGCTCTATATACAATAGAAGCCATCATTGGGTGGCTTTTTGTTACAGATGAAACCAAGGCGTTTTGGATTTTAGGGCTGCTCTGCTGCCATATCACTTGACTGATGATCGATAGTCATAACAGATCGAGTTATAAGTCTATATCCTTATAAACTCATAATAAGATGTCAAAGGTGTCATTTTGCATTTGAAAAATTGGAAGGCCCTAACTCAATCGGTAGCTTCCCTCTATCTACACGTTCATCTAGTAAAAGTGAGAAAATGTAAGCCACTGACTTGCAATCGAGACTGCATGCACATGTACTGTACGTAAAAGCAAGCAAAGTTATGGCCACTTCTGTGATTTCTGCAGTTTAAAAAAATACGTAATATAATCGCCAACCCCTCCGCGATAGTAATCATTTGGCGAAGATCAAAAAACCCAAAAAATGCACCGATACACTAGTGAATATTGAAAAAATACAGGGTGTCTCAAAAAAATGATCACATTTCTTTTTACTGCCATTTCCGTAAATTTTGACCAAATAGGCTGAAATTTGGACCATAGGTGCCAAAACTCGTGCAATTTTATGTGTTAAAGTTTGGTGCACTAGGCTTGACTCATTCCCGAGAAATTTCAAAAAAAGTGAAATTTGGTGATTTCAATAGTGAAAGGCGGTCACCGAAAAATGGAAACATTTCCTTTTCCTATATCTTTTCTAATTTTTGACGGAATTGGATGAAATTTGGAGTGTAAACGCAGAAGTTCAGGGTAATTCGTGTGTAAAAAGTTAACGCATGAACTCCAACGCTATCGTTAGAGTTTAGGCGATAATGTAATGTAACGTTTTTTCGGTGACCGGCTTTTGGTATTGAAATTACCAAATTTCACTTTTTTTGAAATTTCTCGAGAATTGGTAGAGCCTAGTGCACCAAATTTTAACACATAAAATTGCCCGAGTTTGGGCACCTATGGTCCATATTTCAGCCTATTTGGTCAAAATTTGCGGAAATGGCAGTGAAAAGAAATGTGATCATTTTTTTGGTGACCGGCTTTCACTATTGATTTAACAAATTTCACTTTTTTTGAAATTTCTCGGGAATGAGTCAAGCCTAGTGCACCAAACTTTAACACATAAAATTGCACGAGTTTTGGCACCTATGGTCCAAATTTCAGCCTATTTGGTCAAAATTTGCGGAAATGGCAGTAAAAAGAAATGTGATCATTTTTTTTGAGACACCCTGTATAATAAATCAAACAGAAACACATCACACGAAAAGTTGCGGGTCATATACCCGCAAACAGGCCGTCGAGTTTTTTTGCTCATACTCACTTCCAATTAGGGATGGGCACGTAAATTAATTTTCGTAACGCGTAACGTAAATTAAGCGCCGATTTTTAATTTACGTTACGCTTAACAATTACCGTAATTAAAAAAATCCGGATACGGAAATTAAACGAATACGAAAATTAAAATTTAGCAATACGTAAATTAATTTCCGTACGTGAATTAATTTACGTTCCTAGCGTAAAACAGATTTTTCTGTTGAATCCTGAGCCCACCGCATTGTTTTGTTGTATTATAGGCATATTTTTGGTTACTACTGAAACTAAAAATGCGACCTTTAAGGTTAATTTTTCGAAAATTTTTCGCCCTTGTCGCACAGAAGCCCAATCCCACTCTTCAAACTGCTAAACCGGTTAATTTCGGTCAATTTCACGGTCGAAATATCTTGTAGATACGTTTTTGAAGGCTTGAATTTGTCAATATGTTATCTCCCTGTATAAGAAAATAGGCAGAAAAGCCAGGCAACTATAAATTCATGTGTAGGTGTTGTACTACTGTTGGAAAGTTCAGGGTTGAAAATACTGTAGGTTCAGGTTCAAGTCAAAGCCAACATCGAAATTTCAGGTTCAAGTCCACCGATATCTCCAAAAACTGTAGATATTTTGCGCTGCTTGCAAATTTTCTGAGCAATATGCCTTTCTACTGGCAGAAAAACATACATCAGACTTTACAGGGCAGTGTACTTTCGTTTTCTGACAGTTTCAGTCTGAAAATAGGTATAAAAACATGAAATCTTTAAAATTTTGTGCAATCCAACCGGAAATTTTACATAGTTTGCCTAAAAATTGCAGTTGAAATTTGAACATGTTGAGAAAGTCCAATAAAACGGAACAGGTTCAACTCCGGCTGAAATAAAATAGGTTAAGGTTCAGGTTAAGGTCCACAAATTTCAGGTTAAAAACCTATTAATAGATCCAGGTTCAGTTGCCAACAGCATGTTGTACATTTAAAATGCATTCAAACAGAGAAGTGAAGTTACATAGTTTTCTTCACTACTAATCTTATATGTAAGTACTGTCATACGACTAACCATCAGTGCTGTGTGCGGTAGGTAGACTACAGTCTGTAGTACGTACGTAGTTGGCTAGTTGCTGCGCAGTTATAAAACCCTCAGCAGCTACAGTAATTCAGCCAAAAAACATACCCACATTTCATTCCTTCCTTTTGGTGTGAAGTTAGATTTCAAAAAATGAATGTAATTCCAATCGAACAAACACAGAATTAAAATTTGCATTGCGTACAGTTCATTTTATAATTTTTTCCGCGATATTCTATTGCTACTACCTACTAGCAATTTTTGAAGAAAAACGAAAATTAATTTACGTTTGGCTGGAATCTTATTCGTTACGACCGTTACGGAAATTAATTTACGTAACGCGTTACAGCAAGAAATTGGCCGTTTTAATTTCCGTAACACGTTACGATTACGGAAATTAAAATCTGGTAAAACAGAAATAACGTGTACGTAAATTACCGATTTTAATTTACGTTGCCCATCTCTACTTCCAATACAATCATTATCCCCCAAAAAAAAGTCATAGAAATCAACCCAAGTCCCCAAACACGTTAAACAACACAAATTGTTTATCCGGCAAAAAAAGGCATAGAAATCGACCCAAGTCCCTAAACTTGTTAAACAACACAAATTGTTATGAACTACAATGATCTTCCAACAAAGAAACACGCAGAAAAAAACACGAATTCCAACTTAAACCGCACACGCAAACCAACACATTTTACACAAAAAACCACCAGAAACAAAATCACTCCTGCCACAAACACAACAAATTTGCATAAAGGAAAGTCACAAAAAGAAATCTCAACGCCCAGCCATCACTTCGCAAACTACTACACTAAAGCAAAAGAAAACAGAAAGCTAAGAAAAACTCGAGGGCGCTTAGAGATTTGTTGTGACGTCAGGACTGCTGAGCGCCCTCGAGTTTTTCTTAGCTTTCTGTTTTCTTTTGCTTTAGTGTAGTAGTTTGCGAAGTGATGGCTGGGCGTTGAGATTTCTTTTTGTGACTTTCCTTTATGCAAATTTGTTGTGTTTGTGGCAGGAGTGATTTTGTTTCTGGTGGTTTTTTGTGTAAAATGTGTTGGTTTGCGTGTGCGGTTTAAGTTGGAATTCGTGTTTTTTTCTGCGTGTTTCTTTGTTGGAAGATCATTGTAGTTCATAACAATTTGTGTTGTTTAACATGTTTAGGGACTTGGGTCGATTTCTATGCCTTTTTTTGCCGGATAAACAATTTGTGTTGTTTAACGTGTTTGGGGACTTGGGTTGATTTCTATGACTTTTTTTGGGGGATAATGATTGTATTGGAAGTGAGTATGAGCAAAAAACTCGACGGCCTGTTTGCGGGTATATGACCCGCAACTTTTCGTGTGATTTCTATTCATTTTTTTAGTCCGTATTGTGTTACATATCTACGGTCGCAATGAGTTGCTTTGACTTTTTGGTTACACCGTGCTTTTAGAGAGATGAAAACACGTGGAGAACATGGAGTTTGTGAATGGGTGTAATGGATCTGCAGTAGGTGTAATACAAATCGGTTTCTTCAGACTCTACAAATAACAACAATTAACTTTAATTTTATCAACACCAACGCAAGATGATCAGAACAAACAGTCCAAAGCAATCAATTGGTCGGACAGGAAGAGGTGAGCAGTGCCGAGTGACCGGCTACTCCCCAACCATAACCGTTTCAAGCTAATACTGTTAACGCTACAGAACAAAGCTCAAAAACAAACGTCACAAACCATTGGCGACACCTCGTAAAATACAAGGCATCGTCGGCTCAACGAGCCCGCCGACCACTCTGACAAGGGGCGTGCAAAAATTACGTAATGATATTTTTGCCCATTTTCGGACCCCCCTCCCCCCTGATAATCGCCCGTAATATTTTCCTGACCCCCTCCCCTAATTACGTAATAATTTGGCTACCCCCCAAAATTTCAATTTTTTGTAGAGTTGGAGCCGAAATTTTTGCGTTCAATTTTCTTTATTGATGAGCCACAACTACCCACATGTGTAGGGCCCGACCGGATACAAATTTCTACCGGATCCGGATCCGGATATGCCCATATCCGGCCGGATCCGGATATGCCGGATTTCATTGATCAACTTAAAAATTTTTTAGAATGCAATAAACCACATACAAAGATTTCTTTGTTCTATAACAGTTGATTCAAAACAACATCTAATAATTGTAGTTCAAACTATGGTTGGATAATATCGGGTTTTTGCGATGCATGTGATATTGCATATATCATATGTATGCAAAAATGAGATATGTACATTTTTGCATATTTTATCACCGCGGCTAGAAATTGATAACTGGACGCTTTCCAAGCATTTTCGAGTTTGGTCGGAATGTCTATGCAATCTTTAGCATTTATTAGGCATACCTATGTATTTTACAGATACAGACCTCATCTGAAAAAAAACAGAAGGGGAAACACAGTTTGGCACGAAAGTTCAGCTCATTTCGTAATTTTTAGATAAAAATGGTTGACATCACAGACTTTTGGCTAAATTATTGTTTGAATGTTCAAATTTGTTCTCTCTAATGTGGTATACTTAGCCGACCTTTTGGTAGACCTGTCCTAGTTTTACAAACTAAAAAATTATGAATTTGAAAAATCTCAGTTCAGATTTCCATTCTTTGCGAGTTGAGTTCAGAGTTTCAAGCCATTCATCTCCATTCTGCAACTGAAAAGAGACGCTTTGATCTCTGTAAAGTACAGATTTACAGTATAAACTTGCCTCAATAATAGTTCGTTTTTTATTTTAGATTTTATATTTTTAATTAAATGAAAAATTAGCAAAAACAAGGCGACTATCCTAAACATAGAAATCCAGTCTGCTTGGCTGTTTTGTGATGTTCATTGTATCACATTAGTATTATTATTTTTGTTGAGTTTGTTTTGGCCAAGTCCTAGCCTGCTCGCCTTCTGTAGCTTGGAGTTATCCCCTTCCGAAATAAACTGACCCGAATTTTCAGATGTCAATTTTTAACGTAAATATTTCAAGAACCCTTCATCGGATCTTTGCCAAATTTTGCAAGTTAACCAATCTTTATATGGACTTAAGAACCTGAAGAGGTCAGCTTTTTCACAAAACCGGTTAAAATCTGGCGGATTTTTACTTTCAGTAAAGGTGAAAAATTAGCATTGTCAAAAATGAGGGTGTTATGCACAGAAATCAGGGTTATACGAACTACTGGGATCATGGATTACAATCGCCTCAAGAAATTTCTAACAAGCATTTGGTCGAATGCAATATTTATGTTGAAAATACGTAAAAAATCACGTTTTCTCATCTGTGACTGATATCCGGCATATCCGGCAGGTAATATCCGGATCCGGATATGCCCATATCCGGCCGGATCCGGATCCGGATATCCGGTCGGGCCCTAACCGTAATGATTAGTAATCTTTTGGCGACCCCCCTCCCCCTCATGCCAGTACGTAATTTTTGCACGCCCCCCAACGCCATATCAAGGCTGGTGCCGTCTACTCGAAAAAAGCAACCACCAACACTGCCCGCTACTTGTACACTACTGCCGGCCGGAAGACATCACACAAAATCCTGAAGCCCGGAAACTTCAGTGGTCCAACGTTTCTAACCGCCACTCACGCATGAACCAACAATATACACTCCGCCGACTATACGTTCCGGCAAGAAAAAGTCACAGTTACGCACCAAACGTTATATGTAATTTTGTCTTACTAACGTAGGCCTGAAAACGGATGCACCGGAGCGGGCGGTGGGAATAGAGGCGCCCCTTCAGGTAGTTCATTATCAGAGGTAGCACTGTTGGAGTCACACTCCCAATTCCCATATCTACAGAGGAGCTTCCAGCATCAATTAGAACACGTTTTAATCGTCAATCCCGGTGTCATCAGTAGACGTAGACTCAGACCGCTCAGAACCAGACATCTCAATGGTTATATCAGAAGCAAATCTTACAGACGTGCTCTGATTAACTATACCAGAGCTCTTTGAGGTCAGCTAGAGTGCGAACTGGTATTGGGTATTGGGTGTATTGGGGTGTTTTCCAGGTATTGGGTATTGGGGTTTTTACCCCCAATACCCAATACTAACAACAGGGACAGGTAAAAATAGAGGAAAATCGATTTTGACCTGAAAAATTGACATGAAAAAATTGAAAGAGTTGATCGATGATTCGGTTTAGGAAGCTGTTTTCGCGCTAAATCAACTAAACGTTAGTCGAATTTCCTAAAGTGTACGCTTTTCTAAGCGCTACATCAGTAATTAATTTCTATGTTCTTATCTGAAATAAAAATGGTGGCATTAATGCATACATGTAACAGGGGGGTCTGCCCCCCCACCCGACTTAGGCCAGACCGCCCCCGGATGCCCCCAGACGATTTCGCCGACCTCACCTCCGATTTTTCTGGCAAGTAAATTTCTGAGCAAATTTTTGCAATTTTTTAGAATTTCAGACACAAAAATTGCCAAAATCGCCTGCAAAACAGCACTTTTTAGCTGTATTTCAGCCCAAATTAGCGATTTTTAGCCCAAAAATTGCGATTTTTTCGATTTTCGAGCGTTTTTTAGTGCCCTACCCCCTCCCAAAATTTTGGCTCAGACCTCCCCCCGGCCGGCGCCAGACCCCCCAACCCCCCTCCCCATCGGCGGATGACCTGTTACATGTATGCATTAATGTACCAGTACAGTACCGTACACATGGCTATTGCGGTGGTGCACACAATTTCCAGCCGAGTTAGGAAAAAATTCGCCGGAAATAAGAAACACGACTGAATTACGAAATATTAACTACCAAAACTGTTAATTACTGCTAATTTTACGCCCAAAATGGCTTCTAAATGCTTTCTGAAAGGGTAGTTCTTCAACATTTTCTCGCCCTGCTTGGGCAGTGGCGCAACCAGGCCTTTTAAAAATTTTAATCGCAGTGCCAATAAATCTTGTGTGCACAACTGGAATGTACCGGTCCACTGAAATGTAATTTTTCGCCCAGCTACGCAAGTATTGGGTATTGGGGTATTGGGGGTCTCAGGTATTGGTATTGGGGTATTGGGTTTTTCAGGTATTGTTCGCACTCTAGAGGTCACCATTTATCTACGACATCACATAGCATAGCATCGGAGCTGGTCTGGCGCAGCCGCGGCCTGTTGCTGGCTCACAGATTAGAGCAGACTAGTCTTCGTCAGAGCTAACCGCATATTGCTTCCTGTCATGCTCCTCACAGCTGTTGTACAAAAGTTTGCTGTCCCACGTTATATTAGCACCAAAATCGACCACTTAATCAGTAAATAGCCGGTCAGACTCATCATAGCAGGTAGCGTCACGTATCGCGTCGTCACCGTTACCATCGAAGTTCTGTTCGCTCCGAGCTATTTTCACCGAGCAGACGAACCGAACCCGCACAACCCCATCCATTTGCACCACTGACACCTGAAGCAATAGCAGCAGAATATCAAACTAAATCCCACACACACAAATAACCATACAACTACACATCAACGGATATAGCTGAGGGTTTAATCGATTTTTTCACCAGCTGACAACCATCTATGTAACAGGTCATCCGTCAAATAGGGACGGGCTTAGGGTTATACCGGTCGGCCATCTCACTCCAAATTTTAGGAACGGCGTCGGGCACTAAAACACTATTCGAAATAGCAAGTTGCTAATTTCGGCTCAACCACAGCTAGAAATTCCTGTTTCACAGGTCAGTTTGGCGATTTTTAGCATCAAAGTGTAAAAAAACGGCAAAAATCTGCTCAACAATTACTTGTCAGAGCACGTTTTATTCAGTAGGGACGCTAAAAATCGCCATTTTAAGGTACCAAATACGGTTCTACAGCTAAATACAACCAAAAACGCCTTCTAAAGAGCATAAATGGGCCGAAAAAAACCGGAGGGGGTCTGGTGACTTCGGACGGAATCCCGAAAAAAGCACAAAAAACGCCTATTTTCCCTTAAATATGGGAAAATTTTCTCCCTCCGGGAGCAGGTACCAGCTCGGGAGGGGGTAAAACCATACATGAGCCGGCGGTAAGAGGGGAATACCCCTCTCGCCGGCCAATACCCTCCTCGGCCGGCCATACTCTCTACCTCCATCCCGGAAGGACAAAACTTTCGATCATTTAATGCAAATTACCCCCTTTTTTCCACTTTTTTGTCCGCTCCCCCCGATGTCTACAGTCCCCCTCCGGATTTTCCGCTCCATGTATGGGTAAACCCCCTCGCTTCCCCGCCGATGTATGTTAAAAGATACCGATTTAGTAATCCAATGTAGTACCATTCAACTGACACGTCCAGTCCTCCCAGCAGTAGTGGGTACAGCGTTAATACAGAAGGCGCTAAGTTTCAGAAAGCGCCAACACGTCTTCAAACACCTTTTATCACGATTTATTGAGTAAGGAGGCTAAAAATAAATAGGTTATCGATTCTAAACACATACACCACTCCCTTAAACATCAGCACTGGAAACGCCAAATACGTTTACTTTCCCTTAAATAATCGAAAATGTTCTCCCTCCGGGAGCAGGTATCGGCTGGCGAGGGGGCTAAACCCATACACGAACCGGCGGTAAGGGGGTTACCCAAACGTGTAACCGGGGGGCCGGCCCCCACCCGACTTTGGCACCACCCCCCCCCCCCCGGATGCCCCCCGAGACGATTTCGCCGCCCCCCCCCTCCGATTTTTCTGGGAAGTAAATTTTTGAGCAAATTTTTGCAATTTTTTACAATTTCATACACAAAAATTGCCAAAATCGCCTGCAAAACAGCACTTTTTAGCTGTATTTCAGCCCAAATTAGCTATTTTTGGCGATTTTTAGCCCAAAAACTGCGATTTTTTCGATTTTTGAGCGTTTTTTAGTGGCCTACCCCCTCCCAAAATTTTGGCTCAGGCCCCCAGGCCGGCGCCAGACCCCGCCAACCCCCTCCCCCTTCGGCGGATGACCTGTTACATGTATGGGGTTACCTCTCTCTCCGGCCCATACCCCCTCGACCGGCCATACTTTCTACCCCTTCCCCTCCCGGAGGGACAAAAGTTTCGCTTATTTAACGCAAATTAGCCGTTTTTAGACTTTTTTCGCTCCCCCCATCCCGACGTATCCAGACCCTCTACGGATTTTCCGGTCCATGTATGGGTAAACCCCCCTTACCGCCCGGCCCATGTATGTTAAACATACCGAGTTACTGATGCAACGTAGTACCGTCCAAGTGACAGGTCCAATCCCGCCAGTGGCAGTGCGTTATTCCAGAAAGGGTAATTTTCAAAAAGCTCCAACAGGCCTTGAAATACGTTTTATCACGATTTCTTCAGTAAGCAGCCTAAAAATGAATAGCTTATCGCTTAAAAACACATACACCGCTCCCTTAAACATCAGCAGTGGAAACGCGAAATCCGGTTTCGGAAGCGAATTTGAAGCCAACAAATAGTTATTTCTGAGTCAGTTTGTTAGTACGGGAACCTCTAACAGTAATTGCATTTTTTCATCGGGGTGTGGGTCCCTACACTCTCTTCATGGACCGGTGAGGTGCGCGCTGGGCCGAGCTTCAAATTTACGCAATCTACCGACGGAGCGCCAACACCGCTCGATTTTTTCTAAAATCGACGGCAAACTGCCGCAACCATACACCATAAAAAACCACCCAAAGCAAGGATAGTTGCCAGCACAACCATACTACAAACGCAACACTGGCTTGGCCACCCCCATCGGCAGTCTCGGGGGTCTGGTCCCAACCGACTTAGGCCATACCGCACCGCATGGGGACCCCCATCCACGAGTTTTCCGACCCGCCTACGATTTTTCTGGCAAGCATTTGGTTCACAGATTGTCTACAATTGCGGACACACAAAATGCCAAAATCATCTGTAAAACAAAACTTTTTAGCGGTATTTAGCGGTATAGCGATTTTTGACGATTTTTAGCCGAAAAACTCCGCCTTTTTCGTGTTGACCGTTTTTAGTGCCCAACCCCATCGCAAAGTTTAGCCTATTCTGAGCTCATTTACACCTAATCCAGGCATATTTTTAGAATAATTTCTATACAAAATTCTTCCAAACAATCACGGAGGAGAGGGGGAGGCGTACCGGCCGGCTGAGGGGTCGGTCAGAACCGAAACGAGCTTTCGATCCCCCCTACAATTTTTCCGGCAAGTTTTTTTTTTCTGCACAGATTTATTACAATTTCAGACACAGAAAGTGCCAAATCCACTCTACAACACAAATTTTAAGCGGTATTTCAGTGCAATTTAGCGATTTTCGACGGTTTTTAGCCGAACCATTTTTTAGTCCCAACCCCCCGCCCAAATTTTGGCCTATTCTGAGCTCATTTACACCTAATACACCCATATTTTTTATAATAATTCCTATACAAAATTCTTCATTATTCCAAAAAAAAATTACTGAGGGGGCCCGGTAGCGGCCTGCTTAGGCGTAGGTCAGATACTGAGCGCCGGCCCAACACGCCCCTCATCCTCCCCCGGTGCCCATGTCTGCCTCCTACAGTTATGAACACGACCAGGTGGACGAGTTTCATTCTTTCCGTGCAACGTTACCGCCTCCGGGGCAGCTCAGTATACCCTACGGGGCCAATGCTGAGTGGACTATAAACAGCCCCAAATGCAACGGGGCCAGTCCCTAAATGGTAACGCCCCATTCCGGGCACGTAGCCTTGTTCCTGTTGGCTACGTGGTTGTTGGCCTCCGACTCATGCTTGGACTGTCGGCACTAAACCGTCCCGGATGTCCATTGGGAATTTGCCCATCTGCCACTGATGATGCGTAGAGCTGATGGTTTAATGTGCAGCCGGGCCACCCATATCTCGACTGTGCGACAGATGGACCCAGTGGTGCAGAAGGCTCGGCTGCCCGACTTTTCCAGCTTGAAGAAGTGGCCGTCTATTGTTCCCGGCAACAACAACAACAACAGTTTCATTCTTTGGAATTTTGCCCAAAAAATCAAAATCGTCCAAACTGATCATGTTCATACATGTACCAGGGGGTCTGGGCGGTCTGTTCCCAACGGACTCAGCCGAGACCCCACCGGATGCGGACCCCCATCCAAACGACTCTATGGTCCCCTACGATTTTTTTCTGGCAACTATTTTGGTCACAGATTTTTTTACAATTTCAGACACGCAAAATCCCAAATCCACTTTTGAACAAAACTGTTTAGCGATATTTCAGTCCAAATTACCGATTTTTAAAGATGTTTACCCCAACAATCCTTGCTGTTTCGTTTTGACCGTTTTTAATGCCCAACCCCCTCCCAATTTTTGGCCTATTCTCAGCTCATTTACACCTAATCCAGCCATATTTTCATAATAATGTCTATACAAAATTCGTCATTGTTCCAAAACAATCACTGGGGGTACCGGCCGCCTCAGGCGCAGGTCAGAACCTTAGGGACGGGGGCCAACACCCTCTCAGCCTACCCCCGTTGCCCATCTCTTCCGTTACATATACGAGCACGACCAGGTGGACGATTTGAACTTTTGGAATTTTGCCAAAAATAATCGATAATCAATATTTCTACCCCCTCGCCACCGTTTTGCCCATATCTGCCTATTTCACTTAGGGGCGAGGGCCAACACCCTCTCAGCCTACCCCCGATGCCCATCTCTGCCGTTACATATACGAGCACGTCCAGGTGGACCATTTGGACTTTCGGAATTTTGCCAAAAATAATCGATACTCAATATTTCTACCCCCTCCCCACCGTTTTGCCCATATCTGCCTATTTCATGCATGAACATCACAAGTTTGCACGATTCTGAATTTTTGGAATTTTGCCAAAAAATCGATAATCAATATTTATCCATAAAATTTGTTAATTTATAATTAATTATTATCATTTATTAAACACATGAATTTCTGTTCGCCAATAGAGGTGCAACAGTAAATAAAAATACCGGATACCGGATACTGCTTCGAATGTCACCGTCTCACTACTGATCAACAGACAGCCACCAACTAGCCCCGCTGGCCGGTCATAAAACGCCGCAACTATCCTTAGCCCCAAGGCGAATCCGGCTCGGACACTAACGATCACTAAAAAAACACAAATTATTTAATTCCACCAACAGAAAATCACCTAATAAAAACAATTCCAGCTTCATTTATCTGCATTAACTCACCACACTACTCAGTATAAAACACCGAACTCAATCCTAAGCTAATTCAAGTGGCTCCCCCTCCCAACACAAGCCGCTTAACCAAATAAACAAAAACACGAACAAAAAACAGAATTCGCATCAAGCTCGGCCTCGTGCGAAAAAAAAAATCCAACGCAAAAACAAACCTGCACTCAAACTCCGAATCCAGTATTCTAAAGACACGACCGCAATCACACCGCTCCCGTACCGCCAAAACGCCCCATCGCCCCATCGTCCCTTTTAGTAATCGCTGATACTCAGCCTCATTGAAAATCCGGCAAATCTATAGTACTCGCGGCAAAACCTAAACCCCTGTGCGTAGCGCGGCGTCCCAGCACCGCAGCGGAAAAAACACAACAACACACAAAACACGCTCCCCACGCTCCTAACCCAAACTCGCTTCACTGTACGAGCTCATGCAGCCTAAAAAACTCGACGGGTTACCGCTGCCGCGGTACCCTGGATTAGACAGCGGCAATTTGTTTTAACGAGACCTGACTGCAGCTGGGCAATTGCAATCTGTAGCTGCTAATTTCTGCCACTTTTAAAAGGGGTGGGGCGGAAAATTATTAGAGGGGGGGGTGGGAAAAAGGGGGGAGAAAAAAAAGTGGTGAGGAGGAGTGGGGGGGGACGCACCAGGACCGACGGGAGGGGGGGGGGGAAGGGAGGAGGGAAGGAAAAAATGAGCGAGATAAATTGTTGGTGGGGTGGGGTGCAAAGTTCTACTACTGGGCTCTGGAGAGTGCGGCAAAAGTACGATCTTGAAACAAATGCGACTCCTGCATGACAGCTTTACTGAAAGAGAGATCGCTTTCTACAAGCCACTGATTTTCAACAACGTTCTCACCGGAATCGCTGCGCTACTAGAGGCCATGACTCAACTCGGAATTGCTTTTCAATACTCCTCTTCTAACCAACACGCGGCTACGGTGCGACGAACTGTTAGCGAGACAAGCCATCGAATGTCGATAAGCAAGGAATTAGGTGAAGCCATAGCGAGTTTGTGGCAAGATAAAGGGGTACAACGGTGTTTCGAATTCCGCGAACAATTTCATCTCAACGACACTGTCAAATATTATTTCGACGATATGGTCCGATTGAGTGCCGACGGTTATGTGCCAAGCACTCAAGACCTATTGAATGTCCGATCGGCTACTTTGGGCATTCAAGTGGTTAGAATGGAACACCGTAGGACTGAATTTAGCATAATCGACGTGGGTGGTCAGCGCACGCAGCGCCGAAAATGGATTCACGTCTTTGACGACGTGAGCGCAGTTATTTTTATTACGGCCGTGTCCGAGTTTAACCAAACGATGCGCGAAGACTCGCTCACCAATCGAATGGTGGACTCGCTGAATTTGTTTGAAGAAGTCTGTCACACCGACTGTTTCGAACGAACTACGCTTATTCTCTTTCTGAACAAGACCGATTTGTTCAGAGAGAAATTGGACAGGAAATTGGCGATTAGTAGCGCGTTTCCTGAATATCAGGGCGGAACGGAGTACACCGAATGCTTGAATTACATTCGAGAACAGTTTGAAGCTCGTAACAGAGAGAGCGGACGGAAACTGTACACACATGAGACCTGCGCTACCAATACCGATCAAGTTCAGTTGGTTTTATTATCGGTGACTGAGAGCTTGATTAAGAAGAATATGACTGCTAATGGTATGTGACTTATGTAGTACGTGTGCACTATAGTTGTGTTGTCAAGTAAAACAGTGCAGTACGTTTAACTTGAAAATCTAATGCTGCTTAAAATTGCTCAATCAACCGTCTATAGGATACACGTTACAGAGTAGGGTAGGGTAGGGTAGGGTAGGGTGGCTAAAAATACGTAAGGTAGGGTAGCCAAAAATAAAAGTTTTGTGGTAGCGACCGCAGTATTAACAAGGTGACTAAAACATTGCTAATTTTTACCTTAAAATCCGCTTAAACAGCCTTCGAAAGCTTTGGCGTTTCCACTGCTGATATTTAAGCGAAATCGGTCTTTTTGGAAGCCCTTTTAGCAATGTTTTGCTATAAAACGCCATTTGGCAGCTTAAAATAGCGATTATTAGCAACTTACTGAATAAAACGTGCTAACACGCATTTTCATGCGTTTTTGGACTCCAATCCCGATTGAAACCAGCCTACCCCAGGGCTCCGGACCTGTTGCATGCATCGGTAAAAGCTACAACTAGGCGATACTATGGCAAACAGACAAAATAGCAGTGAAACACCACCACAACGGGTTCTCGAAAGCCACAACAAAAGAGCTTGACTAAATTTACTGGAGTATTCATAGCACCAAACTACCAAATTGTCGCATAAATATCTGCCTTTCCTAACATCCTTATACAGTAGTATTAGCTTCAAACAAATAATCATCCATAGCTAGCACCAAGAGTATTTGCTGATAATCTGACCAAAAGACAAGCTTCTTTCCTTCAAACAAATCACAATGGAACAATATCAATGGCAAGGTCTGGTTTGAGTAATTCGGTTTGACTCTGCACCAAGCGAAGTTCCAGCTCTATGGGTCCGGGCTTGCCGCCCGGCCCGGCTAGTTTCTGACCGTTTAACAGCGTCTTTCTCAGCACCAACTGCATGCTGGAAAGTGTTCTCCTGCAGGCTTCTTGCAAATTACGATCGCACTTGTGCAGCCAACAGAGCAAAAGCGCAGTAAAAAGGTCGCCCGTGCCCACAAACACAGCCTCCACTTTTGGTATGTCCATTCGGAACCGACTCAGACTGCCGTCTGAAAATCGGCAAACGCATACAACGGAGAGAATATAAGTGGCTGCTCTGGCTCGGCCTGTGCTGCGATAGATTTTGAATCCACCGCATGCAGTATTTTACGGCGTAAAATAATGAACCCAATGCAAAAGTCAGTTTCTGGGGGTATGTTGTACCACCGTAGGGACAAATAGCTTGCAAGGTGTCTTACCCTCTGTTCTCTCTCGCCCCCAAACCAGACATGGGCAAAGGGGGGTTGACCCCCCTCAGACTCTGACCTAGGCCGCGCTACCCCCACTGAGGAATTTTTAGGAAGACTTTTGTACAGTAAATTATATTAAAAGCATGCCTACATTAGGTGTAACTAAGCTCAGAATAGCTCATTTTAACCTATTTTAGCGAAAAATAAGTAACAAAAACCTAAATTTCGGTAAAAAATCGGACTTTTTAGCTTACCATCCCCCAACCAACCGTCAGAGCCGTTACCCCAATCAGGATTCGGAAATTTACCACCCACTCAGCCATACATGGGCCGAAAAAATCCGGAGGGGGGTAGGGGGGTTGGAGACCTCGGGGGGGGGGGGGGGGTCCCCCCCCCGAAAAAAGGCAAAAAACGCCTATTTTGCTTTCAATAAGCGAAAATTTCCTCCCTCCGGGAGGGGTGGGTGGGCGAGGGGGGTATGGCCGACCGAGGGGGTATACCCCCCGGCCCATGTATGCACTCAGCCGAAATGCTAGCTCAAAACCTGACCCAAAACTTGGCCTGGCAAGCTAAGATGTGACCGCATAGGCCTACACTTAGAGTAGGGATGGGACCGGTATACGGTATTTTTGGCTATACGGTATTATACAGTATTTTTGGCTATATACGGTATACGGTCCTACAAGTTCTCTGAGACTATGTTGGTGGTAGGGATGGGCAAGGTACGTCTGTGCTGCGCGGTTTAGAAAACACAAAAATAAGGCCAAATATGTTCGCAACTTCAAGCGCAAATTCTTTTTTCTGTTCGGTTATTGATGGGAGGAAGTGATGTAATTATACGAAACAGTATCAGCTATGGAATAAGATACATTCTGAACCATAATTCAGCCGTTGAAGGTAATTTTTGAAGCGGCTCTAGTATTGAAACGGCACTAGATGTGAACGCAGACATACATGGGCCGCAGGGGGTGATGGGGTTTACCCCTCCCCTCTCTGGCCAATACCAGCCCCCTCGCCCGGCCATACCCCCTCCGCGACACCCCCTCCCGGAGGGAAGGGAGAAAATTTTCGCTTATTTAAGGCAAAATAGGCGTTTTTTAGACTTTTTCCCGGCCTCCCCCCGAGGTCTCCATACCCCTCCGGATATTTCTGGCCCATGTATGAATGCAGATACAGTGAATCTGAAAAATTGCTTACCATACCTTCCTTCAGCGTGCTACCGTATCCGTGCAGTAAGTGAGGGTTGGCAGACAAATCGGTGCTGGTCACAACCACGCACTTATTTCCATTCCGATGCAGCTTTGAAATGGCTTCGAACAGACTTTTTTCTGACGTCACTTTGACACCAGACAGTTCTCTAAAAATCAAATGGTGCCTAGTAAAAAAGTACTACTGTAAGTAGCGGGAAGAAGCGCTTACTGTAATTCAAATTGGTTCGGCGTAATAACATTGGCTCGCGGAATTATTAGGTCTCGGTAGATCGGCATTAGATTGTCGGGAACGTACTGAAATTATATAATCACTACACTTTTACAGTCATACACTTAACGCCGTTTATGGTACCAACACCATTATATGGTGCCGGTACCATATGGTCATACATGCAACAGGGGGGTCTGTCCCCCACCCGACTTAGGCCAGACCCCCCCCGAGACGATTTCACCGACCCCCCCTCCGAATTTTCTGGCAAGTAAATTTTCGAGCAAATTTTTGCAATTTTTTACACTTTCACACACAAAAATTGCCAAAATCGCCTGCAAAACAGCACTTTTTAGCTGTATTTCAGCCCAAATTAGCGATTTTTGGCAATTTTTAGCCAAAAAATCGCGATTTTTCTCGATTTTTGAGCGTTTTTTAGTGCCCACCCCCGCCCCCAAAATTTTGGCTCAGAGCCCCCCAACCCCCCTCCCCCATCGGCGGATGACCTGTTACATGTATGCATATGGTACCAATACCTTTATGGTACGAAATCTAAACAGAGTGGTATCATAATATATGGTACCGGTACCGTTACATGTAGATAGAATAACAGGAAACTTACGTATTTTCCGTGATCGCCCAGCACAGGGTCGCAAACTGAAAAAACGCCGGCATTTTAAAAAAGCTACAAAATAAGCAGGTAGGTACCATAGAAAAGTTTGTTGTTGACCGTGCGTAAGTCATCGATTATTTCGGCAGTTTTCCTCAGAAACGATTCGTCTCGACAATAGCCAGTGAGCAAGTGCGTGTAGAAGTGGACATTGTTTAGTTTCAGACCCTCGTACACCGTCCACAAGTCTGCACTGGTCAGTACTTGGCCCTTCCAATGTTTATAGACTGAAACAGAAACATATTCTACCTCTGTTTGCTAAGTAAAATATGTAGCACAACAAATGGAAAAGAAAAAGACCCTTGATAGGGACAGGGACGGGTTTAGTACCGCTTCTCGAAACTTTCTACCTCCGCATCATATATTATGTAACAGGTCATCATCAGCCGATGGGGAAAGGGCGTTTGGGGGTCTGGTGCAACCGGGGGATCTGACCCCAATTTCTAGGGAGGGGTTGGACACCAAAAACGCAGTCTTTCGGCAAAAACTGCTAATTCTGGCACAAATACAGCTAAAAAGTACTGTTTTAAGGCGATTTTAGTAACTGAAATTCTAGAAAAAATTTGCTAAAAAATTACTTGACAGAAATTGTGAGATGGTACGCAGAGGAGGACAAACAACCAGGCCTGACGAAATGCTCAATTTTGGGCGCGAAATTCAAATATTGGCGGGAAATTTGATTTTTTGCAAATGTTCTGGCGGAAAATTTAAAAAATTCATTTAAAAATTCAGAACTGTCTGGTTAAAGTTGAGTTGTTGACAAAAAAACTGCCCAAAAACGGATTTCCAACATAAATTTAGTGAAAAAATCGAAATTTTCGATGAAAATTTGCGAAAATGTCGGACTTGGTGCCTACTGTAGTTGCCTGGAGGAAGGATGCATAGTTGCGAAAATTGATTTATGTGCCTTAAAACTGCATCTGAAGGCTTTCTAGCAGCCTCTAGCAAAGTTTGGTAGATTTTATGTTCGTCCCACCAAGGCACCCTATGCACATGTATAATCGTGGGGTGGGGAAAAGTCTTGTCTGCTCGCCACCGGACCCGCTATTACATGTATGGTGCTCATTCAAAAAATCGATGAAACCTTAGCTGCAAAACAGCAATTTCTAGCTGCACTTTAGCTCAGATTAAGCTCAGTTTTAAGCAGTTTTAAGATTTTTACCCCTTTTTACAGAATTTGTACCATACAACATGGGCCGGAAAAATCCTCGGACCTCAGTCTAGAGACCTCGGGGAGTGGGGGTCCCGAAAAATGTGCAAAAAACGCCTATTTTGTCTTAAGCGAAAAGTTTCTCCCGGGAGGTAGGGGAGGGTAAACCCCTTCCCCCGGCCCGGCCCATGTATGATTTGTAGCGCCACACCTATGACACCTGTTTTGTAGAAGATTTTCTACTAGACCGAGAACCAACCAACAGGTTAGTTAGGTCAAACAATCAATGGAAAACGTCTGAATCAAACTAGGTCGTCGTCTGTACCTGCTGCATGTACGACTAAATATCAACTATAATAGGAAATAACAAAATAAAACGTACATGTGTGGCAAGAAAAGTGAACCGAATTAAGCGCATCAACTTCGAAACCATGCAACTGAAATACAGACAACACTCTGCTAAGTGAAGGTACACAGAGAAAGATACATGGCCTTCATCCCCTCAGCACCAGCAACTCACACCTCCACGACTCGTTATTTTCGACCTCTTTTTTTGGGAAATTCCTTTAGCTCTTTTCCAGTAATCACTCGATCACAACTGAGACATAACAATATTCTCCCCCGGACTATACAGACATGGGCAAGGGGGGGCTGAGGGGTTGGCCCCCTCAGGCTCTGGCCTACCCTCCTCAGTCGGCCGCTACCCTCTCAGGAATTTTTTGGAAAAATTTTGTATAGAAATTTATGATAAAAATATGCCTGGATCATACATGTACTAGGGGGGTTCGGGGTTTACCCCCCTGCTGGAAAGGCCAAACCCCCCCCTCACCCCCCCCCGAGACAGGTTAAGGGACCCCTCCCCCGACCAAAAAATGCAAGTACTAATAGTGGCTCCAGCATTAACAAACTGGGTCAGAAATCACTAATTTTTAGCCTAAAATTCACTTGAAAAGCCTTTGGAAACCGAATTTGGCGTTTCCACTGCTGATATTTAAGAAAAATCGGTGTTTTTGGAAGTTCTTTTTGTCATTTTTTGCTTGTTTTTAGCTTTAAAACGCTATTTGGCAGCTTAAAATAGCGATTTTTAGCGTCCTTACTGAAAAAAACGTGCTAAAAACGCATTTCTAGGCGTTTTGGAGCTTTTTGAAATTTGGGCCCCCCCACCTGGGCGAAACCCCCCCTCGACCCCCCACCTGAGGAAACCCCCCCTACCCCCCAGGTCGGCCCGGAGCTGTTACATGTATGGCCTGGATTAGGTGTAAATGAGCTTAGAATAGCTTATTTTAATGAAAAATAAAATAAGTAAAAAAACCTTGATTTTAGCCAAAAATAGGACTTTTTGGCTTACCACCCACTCAGGCGCGCCTACCCCCCTCAGCCGAAATACCAGCTAGCCTATTTTCGAGTTGTCCGAATAATTTCAAATCTCCATTTTCTACCAAATGAACACGATTATTATTATTTATTTGTTTACAGTTTGTTTTGGTCAAATCACAGGCTGCTAATCTTCTATGGCTTGGAGTTATGACCCAACCGAAATGAACTGACACCAATTTTCAGACGTCAAATCTGAACATAAATATCCCATGAACAGTTCATGGGATCTTTCCCAAATTTTGCAGGTTAACCAATCTATACATAGACTTGAAAACCTGAACAGGTCAGCTTTCTAGCGCGGCTGATTGAAATCTGGCGGATTTTTACTTTCCATAAACTAGAAAATTTGGCATCCTCAAAAAATGAGCGTGTTATCCTATGCACAGAAAGCAAGGTTGTACGAACTAGTGGGGTCGTGGATTACAATCGTCTCAATTAAGGCAACACAATTAACACCTAAATTAGGCTATACATTTGCTTCATGCAACGGCAGCGCCGGTTCAGTTCCCATTTACCTACTGGCCATCACCGGCTTTCGGCGGTCTGGGTTGGGCTTTACGTCGACTACTTCCAGTCGCTTCGACCGGTTTCGAACCCACAAACAACCGCTCTCACGGATGCCGGCACCGCCGTGACACACGGGATAGCGCAAACTACCCATGGCCAAGACGCAACCAGAAAAGAAAGATGACCTTGAGCTAGAAAGATTACCGTTGCAGGATTTCAAGTACCTGTAGAGATTGATTAACCTGCAAAATATAATTTGCCAAAAATGTGACAAAGGATTTGTGAGATATGTAAGTTCAAATTTGACGTTTGAAAATTCGGTCAGTTCATTCCGGATAGGGCAAAAACCATACATGTAACAGGTCATCCGCCGAATGGGGGTGGGTTTGGTTGGGAGCCTGGCGCCTGCCGGGTCCCTGAAAAAATCGCAAAAAGTAACAGTTTTTCGTCTAAAAATCGCCAATTTGGGCTGAAATACAGCTAAAAAGTGCTGTTTTGCAGGCGCTTTTGGCAATTTTTGTGTCTAAAATTGTAAAAAATTGCACAAAAAATTACTTGCCAGCAAAATCGGAGGGAGGGTCCGAAAAATCGTTTCGGGGGTCCCTATCCGGGCGTACTGACCTAAGTCGGGTGGGGGCAGACCCCTAGATACATGTAACAGGGGGTCTGGCCCCACCCGACTTAGGCCAGACCACCGAGACGATTTGCCAGCCGACGAGCCAACTATGGCTACGCGAAATTCGCGACCCCTCCAGTAATTGCTCATGCGCTTTATTGCAGCGCAACCTGATTTTTTAGCGGGTTATTCAATCTGTCTTTGGGAATATAGCTGCCGCCGTTGATTTCTCAAGTCTACGGCAACATGATAAAGGGAAAGAAAGGTAAAAAAGCTGGAATATGCTAGCAGGTGGCATGTGTACATGGCCAAGCTCATGTGCTACGTTCAAAATGGAAAAATTCACAAATGCAAAAAGCCTGATGCATTTCACAGATATCTTGCAATCTCGCCTTGCAATTGGGCACTTATTTTAGTTATTGTGATGATTGAAGATCTTACACCAACTATGCAATGAATTGCCGTTGTAGAAAATCACTAAACATTTTGTTGACGCCATTCTTGCTCAGAAATCAGGTTGCATTGCAATAAAGCGCGTGCGCAATTACTGGAGGGGTCGCGAAATTCGCAACCTGTCCTGAAATTACTTCGCGACCCCTCCAGTAATTTTGGTACAGCGCATCGACACTCGGCCGGCCGCTGAGCGGCACATTCTTGCTACTCTTTTATGCATTCTTGGCTATACCAATACATGCAGAAATAATAGCGCTACAAAATTCTGAAATAAAATAATGCGCACAGGGGGTATTTTGGGGGTCAAAGAAAGTGGAAAAAGTCTTTTTCAAAATTTGCTGGAGGGGTCGCGAAATTCGCAACCTGTCCTGAAATTACTTCGCGACCCCTCCAGTAATTGCTCATGCGCTTTATTGCAGCGCAACCTGATTTTTTAGCGGGTTATTCAATCTGTCTTTGGGAATATAGCTGCCGCCGTTGATTTCTCAAGTCTACGGCAACATGATAAAGGGAAAGAAAGGTAAAAAAGCTGGAATATGCTAGCAGGTGGCATGTGTACATGGCCAAGCTCATGTGCTACGTTCAAAATGGAAAAATTCACAAATGCAAAAAGCCTGACGCATTTCACAGATATCTTGCAATCTTGCCTAGCAATTGGACACTTATTTTAGTTATTGTGATGATTGAAGATCTTACACCAACTATGCAATGAATTGCCGTTGTAAAAAACCACTAAAAATTTTGCTGACGTCATTCTTGCTCAGAAATCAGGTTGCGCTGCAATAAAGCGCATGCACAATTACTGGAGGGGTCGCGAAATTCCCAACCTGTCCTGAAATTACTCCAGTAATTTTGGTACAGCGCATCGACACTCGGCCGGCCGCTGAGTGGCACATTCTTGCTACTCTTTTATGCATTCTTGGCTATACCAATACATGCAGAAATAATAGCGCTACAAAATTCTGAAATAAAATAATGCACACAGGGGGTATTTTGGGGGTCAAAGAAAGTGGAAAAAGTCTTTTTCAAAATTTGTCAATCTAAGTAGTGGGTTTCAGAGACATTCAAGCAACTAATAAAAGCCCCAAATATTAATTCGAAACTCGTACTAACACCCAAGAAAATCGCTGCTAAATTTTCGGTTCCATAGTTAAGGAATTTCGGGAGTGCATAAGTCCATTCTGGAGCGTTGAATCAAACGAATCTTTGCAGGTCCGGGATAACTCATCAGGTACTACTGCTACGTCAAATTTGGGCCGAATTGGTGAAAGTCAAAATTTCTACTCTCAATACCAAGGGACGATCAAGCCAGATACTGGCTCTTTAACCGTCAGGAAAATACCAACATATATGGTACCAGTACGCATATATGGAAACCGTACACCTTCTTCAAGTGCCACCATATATGGTACCATAAAAGGGATATCGGTACCATATATGGCACCCCTTATGATTTGATCGAAGGGGTACCTGCCACCATATACCCTATAGCACCAATACCATATAAGGAATTGGGGCAAAACTGACTTTTAGGGGTCCCTAATGAGGGCGTATATCTCAGGATCTAAGCAGAACACATTAATGAAAATTTCAGAAATCTTTTAAGAATTTATTTATCTTTCATTTAAAAAAGGATTCATTCAAATCCGTTAAGATTTGCAGTTGCTACAGCGGTGGCAAAACTGACTTTTAGGGGTCCCTAACAAAAATTTCAATTATATCTACCGTATTCAGTTGACTCCTAAGCCCAAGAGGGAAGCAAAATGGAATGTAGCAACTACCGCGGTATCACTCTTCTATCTCATGTCTCCAAACTGATGGCAAAGATTGTACTTAAGAGAGCACTGCCCTACTTCCTGAACAAGCGTAGAACACAGCAAGCCGGGTTTACCCCCAACAAGTCAACTATTGACCAGATATTTGCATTGAGACAACTGATTGAGCTTGCAAGAGAGTACAGACGGCCACTTTACATTGCATTTATAGACCTAAAACAAGCTTTCGATTCTGTGGACCGACAGAGGATGTGGAAGGTGATTGAACAAATCAAGATCCCAGCAAAACTGGAGAGAATGGTAAAGGCCCTCTATGATGCACTACGCAGTAAAGTGAGATGCGGACAGACCGAGTCAAAGAGCTTTGAACTGAAAACTGGAGTGCGGCAAGGATGTGTTCTGGCACCAACTCTGTTCAACTCGGTGATAGATTATGCCCTGAAATGGCTTGACCCGGAAGAAGTCTTCCCAGGTTTTCACCATACATGGGCCGGGGGGGTCGGGGGGGGGTATACCCCTCCCCCTCGGCCGGCCATACCCCCCCTCGGCCGTCCATACCACCCCCTCGGCCTTCAACCCCCCCTCCCGGAGGGAGAAAATTTCGCTTATTTAAGGCAAAATAGGCGTTTTTTTGCCTTTTTTCGGGGGGGACCCCCCCCCCCCCGAGGTCTCAACCCCCCCACCCCCCCCTCCGGATTTTTCCGGCCCATGTATGGTTTTCACCTGGGGGACAAGAAATCCAAGACCTAGACTTTGCAGATGATATAGCCTTCTTTTCTGAAACCCTGGAAGACTTGAAACATGGATTGTACACTATCAATGACGAATTCAACAAGCTAGGACTCCAGATTAATTGGGACAAGACCAAACTAATGGCTCCAGACTTTCTGACAACCCCTGCAACCATAGAGATCAGCGGTAACCGTGTGGAGTTTGTGAAGGAATTCCAATACCTTGGATCAGTGATAACCAGTGATGCTTCATGCCACCAAGACCTGCAGTCAAGAATCCACAAAAACGTTGGAAAAATGGCAAGCCTAAATACAGTACTGTGGAATAGAAGGGACCTGAGCCGAAAAACGAAACTGAGCATGTACCGAGCCCTGATAACCTCCTCTCTGCTATATGCAAGTGAAACATGGGCGTTGAACCAAGGACTAGAGAAGAGATTGGACATCTTTGACAACAAATGCCTACGAAGACTGGAAAGAATTAAGTGGTACCAGCGCGTGTCCAACGATGAGCTCAGGAGAAGAACACAGCAACCGTATGCCTCCCAACTAGCCAGAAAAAGCAGACTCCGATGGTTTGGTCACGTGACCAGAATGGATGAAGAGCAGCTGCCAAAGACCTTGCTTGAATTTAACCCGGGACAACACGGATGGAAAAGACCATTGGGCAGGCCGAGAACGCGGTGGAAGGATGTACTCAGAGAAGACCGAAGGACGATTACAGAAAACCCAAATAGTCGGAACCGATGGAGAACAGCGCTGCAAAAGAAAGAGTTCCTCCACGCCACGCCCAAGTGGCAAGAGAAATAAGTCAAAGTCAAGTAAGTCCTAAGCCCAAGCCTAAGCAAGAATGCATAAAAGAGTAGCAAGAATGTGCCGCTCAGCGGCCGGCCGACTGTCGATCCGCTGTACCAAAATTACCGGGGGGGTCGCGATCGCGACCCCTCCAGTAATTTCAGGACAGGTTGCGAAATTCGCGACCCCTCCAGTAATTTCAGGACAGGTTGCGAAATTCGCGACCCCTCCAGTAATTTCAGGACAGGTTGCGAATTTCGCGACCCCTCCAGTAATTGCGCACGCGCTTTATTGCAACGCAACCTGATTTCTGAGCAAGAATGACGTCAACAAAATGTTTAGTGATTTTCTACAACGGCAATTCATTGCATAGTTGGTGCAAGATCTTCAATCATCACAATAACTAAAATAAGTGTCCAATTGCAAGGCAAGATATCTGTGAAATGCATCAGGCTTTTTGCATTTGTGAATTTTTCCATTTTGAACGCAGCACATAAGCTTGGCCATGTACACATGCCACCTGCTTGCATATTCCAGCTTTTTTACCTTTCTTTCCCTTTATCATGTTGCCGTAGACTTGAGAAATTAACGGCGGCAGCTATATTCCCAAAGACCGATTGAATAACCCGCTAAAAAATCAGGTTGCGCTGCAATAAAGCGCATGCGCAATTACTGGAGGGGTCGCGAATCGCGACCCCTCCAGTAATTTTGGTACAGCGCATCGACACTCGGCCGGCCGCTGAGCGGCACATTCTTGCTACTCTTTTATGCATTCTTGGTCTAAGTCTAAGCAATGGAGGGACCCCTAAAAGTCAGTTAAGCCGGAATGGAATGGGTACCATATGCTACCACCTGACGTTGGAACGTTACCGTATATGGTGCCGTTTCAATATATGTGCACTGGTACCATTATGTTGTTATTTGCCTGACTGTTAAAATAATACACTGATCAGAGCAAATTCCCCATTCTTTCTTTCTTCCTCCAGTAGCAAAATAATGATTTTTACCTGTAAAGGGAAAGTGGCACTTTTGTTTCCTACATAGCCTCTGACCACGTGACTTTGTATGGAGAGCACCTTGACATCCTTCTCCTCCGTCGAACACATCTCCACCTCCTTTCACTTTCTAATTCTAATAATCTAACTTCTCTTTCTCTAACTAAACACCACCCAGTCGGTTGGTGCACGGGACCAATCACTGCCCCCTTTTTCTGAACCGCGCCACAACGTGCGGCGGCAAATTTAAACCACCCTGCTGCTGCCACTTGGTTAATTGCGCCTGATCTTCAATCGCTTTGCTGCCCGTGCTCACACACGTTACATTACAGATGGATTACACCTGAAATCCAAAAAATCCTTTATCCTCTTAGATCTCAGTCCGACTTTCTGCACTTTTTTTGCCTTTCCTAATGGCCAAGCAATTTTTGCTTATCTAAAAAGACTTAGCGGGAACTTAATCTAAGAAGGCAAGTTCTAGGTGTTCATGTAGCTGCTAAACACTCGGAACAGCATACTCGTAGCCAATTGAACATGCCAAAACGCAGTGGTCGTCGTCGTCCGTTGTGTTCTTTCCTCTATCTTATTTCAGTTGATACAGTCAGGCACTTAACGCCGTTTATGGTACCGAGGTACCCGCAATCACCTAGGGTGGTGGTGCCATATATGGTACCGTCACCATATATGGTACCACCACAGACCCCGAAGGTGGGGGCATACATGTAACAGGTCATCCGCCGATGGGGTCTGAGCCAAAATTTTGGGAGGGGGTAGGGCACTAAAAAACGCTCAAAAATCGAAAAAAATCGCAATTTTTGGGCTAAAAATCGCCAAAAATCGCTAATTTCGGCTGAAATACAGCTAAAAAGTGCTGTTTTGCAGGCGATTTTGGCAATTTTTGGGCTAAAAATCGCCAAAAATCGCTAATTTCGGCTGAAATACAGCTAAAAAGTGCTGTTTTGCAGGCGATTTTGGCAATTTTTGTGTCTGAAATTGTAAAAAATTGCTAAAATTTGCTCAAAAATTTACTTCCCAGAAAAATCGGAGGGGGGTCGGCAAAATCGTCTCGGGGGGGGGGGGGGGGGTCTGGCCTAATGATGTTGCATAGTAGATTTTTTAGTATTGATGCGAGTCGAAGGATTATTGTCTGTATTGTTTCACACTCGTTTGGTTGTGTTGTATTACTATTCATAAATCCCTACTTACTAAAGTTGTGTTGTGTGAGCTGACAGCAACCTCAACCCAGAATACATCATCGGGTGGGGGGTCTGGCCTAAGTCGGGTGGGGGCAGACCCCCAGACCCCCCTGTTACATGTATGGGTGGGGGTACCATATATGGTACCACTACCCTAGGTACCGGTACCATATATGGTACCGGCACCTTATATGGTGGCAGTACCATAAACGGTGTTAAGTGCCTGACTGTGATACAGTCAGAATGGAAGCTGAGTCAACGGACAAGACCACACCTAAGCATGGCCGAATCCTCTTTAGGTACGTATGCATTAGAGTAGCGCTAGGTTTCTGGAATTGATCGAGCCACCTGGCTGTCAGATTTGATAACGTTTTTATACGCAAGCCACGAACTGACTGCATGGTCACATTCAGAGCGACGCTGTTCCTTTGAAGAAAGCAATTCAAAACTCAAAACCTTGCACTCGAAACCGATTTCTTGAAATCAGGCAGACCCATTCAGCGAGCAACAACAGCGCCGCAGCGGGATGGTTTAAAGTTGCCGCCGCACAACGCGGCACGGTTGAGAAAAAGGAGGCAGTGATTGGTCCCGTGCTCGGTTGGTGGATCGAAGGAATACGAAACTACTGGATAGCTCACGACATCACAGCGGCGTACACGAGAGGCCCAAGTGGAAAACGGTCAAACTGACTTTTATTATTATTAACTTTTATTCGAACGCGTACACAGTAGTGTTGTTGAAGAGGAAAACCCAACTGCAATTAGCAGGAGTAGTCGCGTCTTGGCCACGGATGGTTTACGCTATCCCGTGTGGCACGGTGTCACGGCGGCCCCGGCATCCGTGAGAGCGGTTGTTTGTGGGTTCGAAACCGGTCGAAGCGACTGGAAGTAGTCGACGTAAAGCCCAACCCAGACCGCCGAAAGCCGGTGATGGCCAGTAGGTAAATGGGAACCGAACCGGCGCTGCCTAAGCAAGCACCTAATGGCAGCAAAGGGAGGGTTGTTTGTAGACAGGGCTATCCTATTGAAGGGCTCTGTAAAGAGCGAGGGGTGTCCTGAGCTGTCCGAAAGGACAGTGGAACTCATAAACAAACAAACAAACAAACAAACAAACAAACAAACAAACAAACAAACAAACAAACAAACAAACAAACAAACAAACAAACAGACAAACAAACAAACAAACAAACAAACAAACAAACAAACAAACAAACAAACAAACAAACAAACAAACAAACAAACAAACAAACAAACAAACAAACAGACAAACAAACAAACAAACAAACAAACAAACAAACAAACAAACAAACAGACAAACAAACAAACAAACAAACAAACAAACAAACAAACAAACAAACAAACAAACAAACAAACAGACAAACAAACAAACAAACAAACAAACAAACAAACAAACAAACAAACAAACAGACAAACAAACAAACAAACAAACAGACAAACAGACAAACAGACAAACAAACAAACAAACAAACAAACAAACAAACAAACAAACAAACAAACAAACAAACAAACAAACAAACAAGCAAACAAACAAACAAACAAACAAATTAAACAAACAAACAAACAAACAAACAAACAAACAAACAAACAAACAAACAAACAAACAGGCGTACGGCTCCTTTGACCAGACATACACTTACCTATGATTGGATAAGATAGGCTCAGAATGGAAATAATAGAAATAGTTGCACATTTCTGATGTCCAGCAACTAAAGAAACTCATAAAACGACTCAGATTTAATAAAGCGCAAAAACTCGCTAGCAGACAATTGACTTTCTCGCCTAGTTTGTTACAAACGATAGCGGCAACTGACCATTCTTCTTTAGATTGCCTACCCGTACTTCTTCGATACACTTCGCCCTATACTTTTCAGGATCCTTTTTTTGCGCCCTATATTTTTCAGGGTGCTTTATTTGTCCCAATCTTCCCCCCTAAATTTTTTCTGTCTCTAGAAATTTTGCGTCCTAAAGTTGTTCGGATAGTTTCGAGAAAGTAACAAATTACAAAAATACAGGAAGCAAAGCAAAAAATTTAGCCAAAACATTTTCGGGAGAAAATTTTAGTGGGCGTAAGATTTTAGGGTTTACAAGTTTTAGGGGGCAAATTACTCACCTCGTAAAATATTGGGCGTGACAAAGCACCCTTAACCCCCTCAAAAAGACATTTTTGAAATTTCTGGTACCGTCGCTCTGAAGTTTAGACACCAGTTATTTCCTGTATATCTCTTACGGGCAGGCCGTGCACCAATTGGTGCACGCGACATTTTTTCATCACGCATTTGCCCATCAGCTTCGCACTGGTTCATCCACGCAAAGCTGATCAGCTTCGCAAAATTTACACCTCGATCAGCTTCGCATTTGCGTTATGCGGCCAGCGCAGCCATAACTCATTTTCATCACGCACTTTGTGTCGGCTGTATGCTATACTGTTGTTTAATACCAAATTTTTCAAATGCGTATGCGTATGCGTATGCGTATACGCATTCCAATTACAAATGCGTATGAGTTTGCGTATACGCATTGCAAAAACCAAAGCGTATTTTGCGTAATGCGTATGCGTAATGCGTAATCTCAGAAACAATCAGAAATTTCTCATAACGGCTTGTTTCTCTCCGTCTCCACAAGGTGTTGTTTAGGTATCCAATAATCAAATTCCTGCCTTGAAATGAATTGCAACGCAATTTTTTAGCAAATTTTGTAGATTTTTTACAATTTCAGAAACAAAAATTGCCAAAATTGCCTAAAAAAACACTTTTAGCTACATTTGAGCCCAAATTTCAAAGGAAATCCTAAGGTGCTGGGTTCGATTCCCAGCTACGCCCTTGCACATGCCTAACGTTTTCACCTTATTCTTTCTATTTAGCGATTTTTAACGATTTTTAGCCGAAATATCGCGATTTTTAAGCTTTTTTAGTGCTCAGCCCCTCCCTAGAATTTGGGCTCAAACCCCTCCGACCAGCACCACCCCTCCCTCCCTATTCGGCAGATGACCTGTTACATGTATGGTATGTACTGTACGTACATATGTTTTCAACAGGCAAGAGATTTTATGCGCCTTCCTACAAATAATCAGTCCAATGCTCATTTCCTGAAGAGCTCTAATAGCAATCAAATTTACAATAAACATACGCAGTGGAAGCAAAGCACAAACAGATAGCCTGCCCATGCAACACAACTCATGTCTCCCAAAACCGTGGAAACTCTAAATTCACGGTTTTGTCGCACATTTCCTTTCCTGTTAAATATTTCCCTCTTTATAAAATATTAGCATAAGCCCAGCTTAGTTAAAGCTTTAAATGCCTCAGAAAATTTCTGGTGCCCTCACCTCACACTAAAAACTGAATGACCATTCGGTAACAATCTGAACTAAATATTTGTAAGACATTCGAAAATGTAGCTATTTTTCAGACCCAATACGCATTAGGCAAAAATATGCAAACTTTTGACAGAATGCGTAATAATATTGCGTAATGAAATTCAAATGCGTATGCGTATGCGTATACGCATTCTGAAATGCAATGCGTACTTTGCGTAATGATATGCGTAATGCGTATACGCATGCAACAGTAGTATGCTACAGCGTTGCGCATTAGCTGGTATTTAAAGTGGCGCCAGTAAAAAAATGCGTGATTAAAACCTCATCACGCACCTGCGTGATGACTCTTTCCATCACGCAGCGTTTTCATCGGACAAATTTTTTCAGCTTCGCACGGGTTCATCACGCATTTCTCCGGCCAAAAATTCGAATTGGCTCATCGGACATTTGACGGCCCTGCGCGAGAGGGATATAGTTGAAAATGCAGATGTTAAGAATAAGACAAAACCAAAGAAAAAAAGCACAATCTAGCACGCCGTCAGATTCAGATCAGCGAATAAAAATGTGGGGGTCAGAAAATTCCATCCGCCGCCCCTGCCCGATTTTTTTTGCAACGTCTCATAAAAGAGAACAGAAATTAGTGTTGTTACAACACCAAAATTTCCGTTTGACTATGACTATGACTACCACTGGTTTGAGTACAATACCAAGGTAGTCAAATTTGACTATATTGTAGTCAAACCGTTTGACTACCATGGCCACCGGTTTGACGCATTTTTTACCGGCGCCGCTATAAATGCGTGATAATGATCTACACTGTAGCATGGCGCGCCAGTCGGCCGGACATAAAATGTGTGATGAAAACAGAAAATACGTGATGAGAATGTGTCATGGCTGCGCCGGCCGGGCAGCGCAAATACAAGTTAACCTGGGTGTAAATTGTGCGTGATGGCTGGGCAAATGCGTGATGGTCGCGTGCGAAGCCGACCGAGCAATTTTTGACAATTTAGCCCAAAGTGCAGTTTTGAGCGTTTTTAAGCACCCAGTCCCTTCACTAGATTTTGTGCTCTCAGACGCCCCAGGCCGGGGCCAGACCAGCCAACCCGCTTGTTACCATACATTTTTGCTCCTACATACGCATTTATTACAGCACCAACCTTTGCAAAATGCCATTAATTTGGCCGTTACTGGTTTTATTACGTTTGTGGTCATTTGAAAACAGTTTGGGTGTAGAAAGCAAAAAGACTAATATCAAATTGATTTGTTAGTCAAAGAACAGTACAGTCTTATGAAGTGGAACAACATTTCGATCTGTTCTCTGGCTCTTTTCTGACTGGTACAACTGGAAAATGTTGAGATCTCTGTGCCAGTTTTTCAGCTAAAGATCTCTGTGCCAGTTTTTCAGCTAAAATATATCTCATCATCGCAGCAGGTTTGCTCATCCTCTCTACCTACCAACAGCCATAAACAATCGGCTTATATTTTCACCGGTTTTTGCTGAGACTTCCATAAAAATCAAGCCATGGTTGCTAGCTAGCTCTTGAGCGCTCTAAAAATATACAAAATTAATTATCTAATACTTACATACTGCCTGGCCTGGCCTGCCATACACGGAACTGGTCTGGTCCATCTGGTCGAGAGTACAAATTGATTAGATGCAGAACGTTTTTCTTCTCAAACAGAGTATATCAGGACTGGAATAATTTACCTTTTGAAATAGTTACCAACCCAGTTAACTGTAAACAGCTTTACTTTTTCAAGAGCTTATTTGATCTGATTTTTCACAATCTTGTCAATATGCGATTCAAACGATTATTTTGATTTCAATAATTCTCGATGTACATGTGATGTGTGCTTTCATTTGCTGTGTTTTTGTTTGCTGTCGTCTCAAGCAAGGTGTTTCTGACATTACACTGTACAATCTGTTGGATCTATAAATAAATAAATAAAACTGTGAAAACACCTTAGTAGTTATTTTTCGTTGCTTGTCGAACAAATCACTTTTGTTGCCAGCTAAAGCTATCACAACATCATCACTGAGCCGGTTACTAAGTTCGTTCAGAATTTGCTTTGCTCTTTCAAATGATTCCTGCAATATAAAGTGGTTAGAGGAGAGGACTAGAGAAGTGCACTGGTCGAGCATGCCGGTTGAAGATTTGGGGCAGGGCGGGCAGGGTATGCACAAAGCAGAAATTTTAGAAATGAAATAAAAATTTGCAAAACACTGATATTGGCAATGAACAAAAGGGATTTTTACTATTCGGTTGCACTTCATAACAAAACGGATTCCTACTACTTCACCAATCTTTCAAGAATTGATCAACCTTTCATTAAAAAAGGATCCATTCAAATCGGTTGACCTTCGTGCTTGCAAAAATAGAAACCCTGCTGGGTTGTTTTATCACTCTTGTTCATTGCCAAAATCTCTGTTTTAAACTTTTAGGTCAAATATCTCAGGAACTAAGCAGAGTAGCTCAATGAATGTTTAGCCAATTTTTGAAGAATTTATTTGTGTTTCATCTAAAACAAGGTTCATTGAAATCGGTTGCGGTTTGCGGTTGCGACAGTAAAAAAATCTGCGGGGTTGGTTTTTTGCGGACACTGTACTACATAGGTTTGGAATGAATGAACCTTAGTATGAAGTTACAGAAGACTTACTTTTAGCTTTAATCTTATTCTTAACTTAATAGGTAGGTTCCCTCTAATGGGGGGTAGTGTCCCACAATTGCCGCATGTTTTCTCAGAAAATATGCAAATTGACATCGTAGTATCTCATGTTTTCGTGTCGAAAAACACCGACTATGTCAAGTACAGTAGCTAGAATCAAATGGATCTAAGAGAATCGAAAAATTTTGCACAAAACAGAAACCGAGTGGATTCTGAATGGCCTATACCTCCTAATATGTGGTGGCGGGGGTAGGAGGCTGAGCTCTGTAGCGTCCTAAATCGACAAAAATGAGCAAACGTAAAAGAACGCACCAAACTAGAGATGTCGTATACGACAATTGCGGCGTTTGAGTTTCTATAATAGATGGGTACCAAAGATTTATATCTGAAAGAAAGTCTATTTTGCGCCAAGTTCATCGGCAATTCAGAGACCTTTCTTGCCCAGCTGTGTCCCAAATGTTGATTTTGAGTTGGCATTCACCAATATTGACAGTCTTTAATGTAACAGCCGCTGTAAAATGCTTTTTAGGCTCAATCCGATCTGATGTGGGGGCCCTACGATCAGACCTATGTGGTCCATTTCGCAACCCCTGATAAGTTGTCATCTGGGACGTTTGCCCTTCTTTCACTGCCCAGCCATGTCCTAGCCATGCTGTTGGGTGCCAGTCACTAAAAGAGCGCTTGGCATGCTGACGTCGTAGTGTTGTCAGCTCCCGATGGCCCGGTGTGAAGAGGGTTCCCGGGTTCCCGCATAGTTGGTTTCTCAGACAGCTCCTGACGTTCGATCTTCTCGTCCAACGCGGCATACTTTGTGGAGTGGTTTCGGTGCTTAGGCAGATCCAGTCGGTTCCCATTTACCTACTTGCTGTCACCAGCTTTCGGTGGCCTGGGTGGAGCTTTGTGCCGACCACCAACTCTTTGCGGCAAGAAACTTGCCTGCCGAGAGGATGAGCGCACGATGTCGCGCACAGTGGCTTTGCGGCCTAAACCACTACACCAACTGTGCCGGCCTATTTAGGCTCATTATTTCAGCCCATAGACCAGTGAAAATTTCACGATACGAGATTTAAAATTTTTGTCGACAACCCGGAAAAAATTGCCAGGTCACACCCTCTGTAAACGATAAGAACCAGAAAGTCCGGGCCACCCAAAAAATTGTGCCGGACCTGGCATGAGGTAGCTTTACCTCCTATTGTAGTTTTGATCGAGTTAGGATCATATCTTGTCTCTATTAGATGGGCCATAAAACAACTTTTTCCTGCAATTTTTTTGTTTTTCTTATTCAGTAATTCTTACATGTCAGATAAACACGTACCAGCACCACTGCTGCCCAGAAGAACCAGCTTGACGTCATAGCAAACGGTCGAATTAGTTAAAGTGCGGGTTCCACCTTGCACAGCCATAAATGGTTTATAACTTTAAACTTGAAGCATAGTAAACCCACTTTAGCGTATACAACAATTTTTTGTTCAGTCATCAATGTTGCAATCAAGTTTGAATCAGCCTAAATACGTCACAACTTTCTGTAAAGGAGTCTAGTCTGGCGTGGCTTATTCACCTGCACATGATGTAGCGGACAGAATCAGAACAATAAGCAGATAGGGCAACAAGTGTTCTACAGATGATACTATGCACTTACCACAAAAATATGCTAGAATTCGCATGAATGAAACTTTTGCTTTTGCTAAACACCCTTCCAATGAGAGTGTTTGTGCTGTATCAGTCGTTTATTTTCATTCTCCATTTATTCACTAGAATTGACGATGTAAGTGAACTGTTCACCCTGGCTTACACCCTGTTTAATGTGCTTGGTCCGTTATTTTCGTATATCAATGGCACTGGAGCTATAGTTGTTCACGTGTTATTTACTAGTGTTGTTATGACTATAGTCAAAGTCAAAGTCATAGTTAATACTTTTTGTGATATCGCAGTCAAACAGACAGGTAGTCAAAATCAAAGTTTGACTACCTTGGTTACCATAAATACGTAGTCAAACAAAGACCAGGTAGTCAAACCGTTTGACTATGACTACATTTTCATATATGCAGCGGCTTTTCAAGCATATTTTCCACATTTTTACGGTTTGCAACTAAATATTTTATAAATTCGTTTCATTTTTAGCTCTTTAAAAGACAAACAACCCTTTCCTCTAAAACTGTGAACTGATAACAGGTGTCAGCATACATGTAACACGGGGTCTGCCCCCACCCGAGTTAGGCCAGACCCCTCGGATGGAGACCCCCACCCGAGACGATTTTCCCGAGCCCCTCCGATTTTCCTGGCACATAATTTTTTGAGCAAATTTTTGCGATTTTTTACGATTTCAAACACAAAAAATTGTGAAATCGCCTGCAAAACAGGATTTTTTAGCTGTATCTCAGCCCAAATTAGCGATTTTTTGCGATTTTTAGCCAAACAACCCCCCGCCGGTACCAGACCCCCAACCCCCATCACCCCTTCGGCGGATGACCTGTTATATGTATGGGTTGTCAGTCAGCAAATCTCTGCTTGATGCAAGGCAAATTAAACAGTTTGGTCAGGGTGAAAATTATGACGTACAGTACAATACCTCTGTTATGGCGCAAAGACGAACAAGAGAAAAATCAAGAACTACTTTGATTTTACACCAAACTAAACCAGGTATTTGCCTATTTTTGCGCTGTCTTTCCGAAAGATGCTTATTTACATTGAAATTTTTGAAAATTAAACAATTCTGGGTTAATTTGTAGCAGTTAACTATACTGTTTATTTCAAAGTAAACACTTTGTGCACTCAGTCAAAGTCATTTTTGACTGACACTTGGTGACTGAAGCTTATAAATCGCTGAAAACGTCAACTTTGCTATGTCTCAAAAAGTAGTCAAAGTAGTCAAACCGGTGGCCATGGTAGTCAAACGGTTTGACTACAATATAGTCAAATTTGACTACCTTGGTATTGTACTCAAACGAGTGGTAGTCATAGTCATAGTCAAACGGAAATTTTGGTATTGTAACAACACTATTATTTACTAAAGCTTATAGAAAAGCCTTTTTCACAACTTTCCTTGGACAGGCCATGCAAAAAGCGTTTTGTGGCCTACAGCAGAACCACTGAACTGATAGTTGGTGTTGTATTGGGACAACATACACAATGTTTTTTGTGACGATACGCTTCTCTCAATAAAATAAAACATTACGATTGTTTTAGCTACGTGTCTGCAGATCGTTCAACTTTTCACAAGTATGTAGGTGTACTTTGGCATTAAAGCAGAGTGTAATGATTGACATTGGTGTATTGGATATCGATTAAATCTTTCTTATGTGTCCATTTTAACGCTATTTCTATCGATTTCGAAATTCCCAAATTTTTATGAATTTGTTTTTTTTTAATTTCTCGGGAGTTGGTTAAGCCAAGTGCACCAAACGCTTTAACACAAAATTGCCCGAATATTGGCAACAATTATTCCAAATTTCAACCTATTTGACCAAAGTTTGTAGAAAAGTCCATTTTTAAGACACTCTGCACTTTATGACGTTTGTTTTGAAAATGTTTTCTTCGCATTAAAGCTCATGATTGCGAGTTGCAGGGTTTTACATCTTCATCTAATTACAAGAGACGAAACCATCCAGTATTATAAGTGAACTAGGCCAAGCATTTCACACTAACCTGTTCATTACAATGGTCAAATGCCTGACTATGCTTCTTTCGCTGTTCACAGTCACAGTCATCTCAATGTTTCTAGCTATTTGCACAGTAACTGTTCTCTCAGCGCTCGAGAATGATGCTCCAAGTACAAATGATCGATCGTTTAAAAACGAATGCAAAGAAAATAAAAAGCTGTTCGATGATTACTCCTATCTTGGCTCTGTCCCCTATCAACGGATTCTATTAATGGACGGTTTGAATAACCTGCAAACAATGGAGCACATATTTCCTGACCTCCCAAGCTACAACAAACAACTGAACACGCCCACTGCTTATTCATTGGCTAGGTCTAAAACTACAGCCAATCAGCACAGCTCTGGAGTGGTGCTGCTGTCATACTATAACGTACACGAATCATTTGTGCTTGTCTATGATCCCTTTCAAAACGGATGGTTTGAACAGACTTTGCCGAAAAACATTCTTCTAAAGCATACAGTTTCGACAATGCTTGATGACAAGTATACACGACAAGGCAGCTTTGGAATTTGTAAAGCGTTGTAAACGACAAGACAACTTTGGAATCAGGTGTGAAGCTTTCGAGTTGCGAGAGCTACTGCAACTGATTCAACCCACAATGGCAGTATTTTGGTACCGTATGGCATGGTGGCGTACAGTTTGGACTTGTACCTGATAAGTTATTTGGCACGCACTACGGTGGATTATCTTTTGATGAAATGGTTGCGGCCTACTGGCTTTGGGACGGAAATGAGGTCGAAAAACATTTTTCTTCCTGATTGAAACCTCTTATACACCATTGTAGAGGACAGCTTTTGCTGATTTAGAATATATAATCGCCACCTGCGTACATTGGTTTTTACCAGAGTTATGACCCAAAAACTGCAAAAAGCCCAAAAATTTTTTCTTAGGATTTTGAGCTAAAAATATCAAAATCTTGTTCGTATAGTTTGTTGTATTCAAACATGAATTTTTAGTTAAATCGGAAAATAATAATAATAATAATAATAATAATAATAATAATAATAATAATAATAATAATAATAATAATAACAATAATAATAATAATAATAATAATAATAATAATAATAATAATAATAATAATAATAATAATAATAATAACAACAACAACAACAACAACAACAACAACAACAACAACAACAACAACAACAACAACAACAACAACAACAACAACAACAACAACAACAACAACAACAACAACAACAACAACAACAACAACAACAACAACAACAACAACAACAACAACAACAACAACAACAACAACAACAACAACAACAACAACAACAACAACAACAACAACAACAACAACAACAACAACAACAACAACAACAACAACAACAACAACAACAACAACAACAACAACAACAACAACAACAACAACAACAACAGCGACAGCGACAGCGACAGCGACAGCGACAAGCATTTCTGTGTTGTTTCCATTTTTTGCATTGTGCGTATTTTGCTGCATTAATCATCACGATAACAATCTTACTGGAGCCCATCAGAGAAACTAAAATGGAAGTAATCAAGAACCAGCTGCTGAATCTGCATGCATATCGTGTACAAATTGATGCTATTTCTGCATAGCATGTCACAGTACAGACAAAATGAAGCTCAATCGTAGTCTGTCCAGTCTGATCTGCTATTTTCTGCTCATCGAGAACTCCTCTACTGAATCATATCAAGAAAGGAGACAAAAGAAAATAAAGTGCAGCTTGAAAATGGTCGATAAACTGCAGCAAAAAGTAAATCTTTCTGAAATTGCTCTCATCTGTGGTAGAGTCCTGTTTATTCCAAACGGAGATCAATTAGTCAGAACTGGCCAGTTGCCCTGGCAGTTTGTTGAGGCCAAATTGCGACGGGCCCTGGTTAATGCGATGGGTTGCAACGCCAGTTTTTGGGCTAGGTATGACGCTGTGTTTTGGTCCAATTACTATACAATCAAGTACATACGGTTTCTTTATCCGGGCTCGTGCCAACACGCACCGTGTTTGATCCAGTCAACAGCAACACCCTTTTTCAGCTTGTTTTCACGTTACATAGCGATTCCGTTGAATATCTTCTTGAATGTCCTAAACTTGAGCATTCTTAGACATACAATTTCAGCTGTTTCAGCCGGTACTTCGTTGTATTTGCACACCGTGGAGGTGGTATCAGATTTGTGCCTGAACGTTGCATTCAGTTTAAAGAATTGCTATATTTTTTACAGTTTACAGTACAGTTTTAGTTGCTATTTCGATTTGCATAGGTTAGATATTCAATCAGACTCGTTTTTAATCGAGTTCAGTCAGCTAGTCAACCAATTGTGTCTAGTTGGACTTATTTATGATCGCGTATTAGCGTTATCAGAACCGTTCAAATATTCTGCAATGAACCATAAGAAAAGAGCTGCTAAAATCATATTTTCAATTGTGTTAGTAGGATTTTTGGCATCTACAACCAGATTTGTGAGACACATTGATTTGAGCAAAGACCGACTAGATTTGTTTTTGCGTTTCCATTACATACAAACCTTCCAGACTGTCTGTTATGGATCGCTGCTTTTGATTCAGTTTGCACTGTCAGTGACTTACGTTAGGATTTTGCGGGATATCAGTAAGAAGTCAATAGGGCGGCCAGCGTACGCTGAACGTCTGAAAAACGAGAAAACGAAAAGGCGTCTTTTGGTTGGAACGCTTTTGCTAAACGCCTTTGCAGTTGGAGTTTTTGAGCTTTTTCAGTTATTTAAACTCATTGTCAGTGTATTTGTTGGTGTAAACGATGTAAGCGAATTGTTCACCCTAGTTTACACCCTGTCTAATGTGTTTGGCCCCTTATTTTGGTACATCAATGGCACGGGAGCTATTGTTGTACATGTGTTATTTACAAAAGCTTATAGAAAAGCCTTTTTCAAAACATTCCTTGGACGGGCAATACAAAAAGTTATTTGTGGTCTGCAGCATAACCACTAATGTGATAGACATACATGTAACAGGGGGGTCTGGGGGGGTCTGGCCCCCACCCGACTTAGGCCAGACCCCCCTCGGATGGCCCCCCCCCCCGAGACGATTTCACCGACCCCCCCCCTCCGATTTTTCTGGCAAGTAAATTTTCGAGCAAATTTTTGCAATTTTTTACACTTTCACACACAAAAATTGCCAAAATCGCCTGCAAAACAGCACTTTTTAGCTGCATTTCAGCCCAAATTAGCGATTTTTGGCGATTTTTAGGCCAAAAATTGCGATTTTTCTCGATTTTTGAGCGTTTTTTAGTGCCCACCCCCTCCCCCAAAATTTTGGCTCAGACCCCCCAGCCGGCGCCAGACCCCCCAACTCCCCCTCCCCCCATCGGCGGATGACCTGTTACATGTATGGTGATAGATGGTGTTGTATTGTGAAGCTGACGAGATTCATGTATGTTAGCGATACGCTACACTATATCGCAATAAAATAATACATTTACATTGCACTGCGCCCTTTTTGTAGTGAACGAATAAGCACACTTTAAGGACAGAACGGTCCGAACGATCTCACTCTTATTCCTCAGCTCGACAACAAGAAAAAGAAATTATTATAGATGGCCGACGCCTATCTAAATGGCGGCGGAGATGCTAGTAGCTTGCTTGGAATGGCTCTTCTCCCAGTATGCACCAATGCCGGTATTGCCTATGTACTACGTACCTCAATACACTAAGCAAACAGAATAATATAACCACAAAAGAGCACACGGTAGACAAGTGAAATAAGAGCAACAATAGAGAGCTCTCCCTGCACATTATATACAAGGCATAATCGGCAGCAATTCAGAGTCATCCTTGGCAGCGGCGGGCGGCGCACTTACGGCATGCGTCCTTTGACATGTCTGGCCAGTAATAAAACCGGCGCATTCGCTTGCAGGTATTGTTGCAGCCATAGTGATTGGATTTGGCCGAGCCGTGGTGGTCATACAGTAATTTTGCCGTTTTTTAAACAACACACAACAACAGGCAGAGAAAGTGCATAGAATAAAAATACACTCCTACAGCTCAAAGTATAGAACATCTAAATTCCAGGTGCAATAAAATAAAAATCGAAATTTATCCTCATGCTTTCTGCTTTGTGTGGTCCAGTTTCTTAAAATCAAACAGATTCAATAGCAAGAATGAAACGAGAAGACTACACCAACTACATGACAAACACAACACACCACTAAGTTTTCGCAAGTCCCACCTTGGTAGTAATCATTCTGGCCGTTTTCCTTATCTCAGCGTCGGTCAGGGTTTTGCAGGTGTAGAGACAACGTATTCCGGCTCTGATTTCGCGCACACGCAAGCTGTAAATAAAAATGTTGCTCAGCGGGTTGATGTTCCTGATCACATACTGATACACCACCACCTTGTACAGAAAACCACCAATCACCGGTACTGCCTTCAAGCTTTTGTTACTGGCGAGCTTCATAGATTTCAGGGCCAGCAAGAACCTAGGAAAGGTCTCAAACACCAGTGTGCACAGTGCAACCAGACCGAGACTGAGGGTGAACTTGCGCTGGTACTTGAACTGTCTTTTCAGTCCCTCCTCATTCAAGCCCTTGGGCGGTTTTTTAGCCCACAAAACGATCATGGTGACCCCATACAGAACTACAGAAAATGTACTGAAAAATGGCTCGGAATACTTGTAATAGGTCCAGCCCGATGCTTTCATGTATGAGGATGTGAAACAGAGAGGGGAGTGTTTGCGTTTGGTGTCCATAAAGGCATGTGCCATCACCCAGATCAAGGGTGCGAGAGCATGCAAATAAGGGATAGCGATCATGCGCAGTGCATGCCTATGGTTCCGTTTGTAGTACATAATGGGAAATGCTATGGCTATGAATCTGTCGATCGATACTATAGTTAGCATCAGCCCGTTGACGTGAGGTTTCAAGCTGAATAGCCATGCCCATGGCATCATGATGCAGTGGCGGCTAGACCAAGCTGGGTTGAGCTCAGTGAACCCGATCTTGAGCAGGCGTCCAAAGCCACTAGTCAGGGCACCAAGACCGCTGATTGTGTCCACTGAGGCCAAACCTGATAGAAAATACATAGTTCATTCTTTGTTTACTGTATGAGTGCTGTACTGTACTGTTTCTGTCTGTAAGCATGTACCATTTTCAAATCCGACAAATTATCCCAAAACTTTCGAATTGAACTGAGCATACCAGAGACAACGATCATTTCTGGTCTTTCGCGCAGTTTCTGATGCACCCAGATGGTCAAGAAAATGGTGGAATTGACGAGGGTCAGTAGAAGTCCCTGTGCCATGAAGCCAAAGTATTTCTCGGTGAAGTACTGTATTCTACTATCTGAATAGCGATTTTTCACTGCCGCCTCTGTCACATTATCCATTTAGGGCCTGTGTAGCTACTTCTATTATGAAAACTTTAGGAAACGTGACAGTGGATACTTTCTGTAGGTTTCTTCTCGGAGGAATTGTCTGACACAGTCAGCAATCAAATGCAGAGAGCAACTAGAAGATAGACTCTGAAGTAGAAATGAGACTGGCGTCAAAGCAGGTCACACTGGGATTAATTTAGATGCCGGTCTATTTTGAGGGCGTAGCTTCTAGCTGCAAAACCAGCTGAATCAGCCGCCAATTGGACAACTGAACACTGTTCTTAGGGGCCGTCCATAAACGACCTCGTTCCAAAATCCCGATGCAACAAATGACAATTATTTAAAGGAAAAGCCAAACCCCTATGCTCACACCCCCAAAAATACAAGTACTAGTGCACTGCGCTTTTTTCAGTAATGGTAAGTTAGACTGAATCCGACGAAATCAATGACGGAGGAGGACGCAGAGCTGCGTAGAAATACCGAGCTCCTATAGCCAGGCGTAGATAAAAGGTGAGTTGAAAGGCGGGACGCCTTAGATAGCCAGGCGAACAGTTGTTGTAGGTAGGTGGCACGGGCAGTAGGCACCGTGCAATAACGAACTAAGTAATTGCAGATGCGCCGTATGAGCCAGACGGCAAGAAGAAAGGAGAGGCGTTGAAAATTCATCAGAGCAAGAGTGTGAAACTGGGGTTGGGTCATCGGCGTCGAACGGTACTGAATAAACTCTCACTGGCAATGTTCACATCTGCACTGAGCGGTGGAAGGCCGAAAGGCGGTTAGACTTAGAGCGGCTAGGCTAGGTTGGCTGCACTCAGACAAACGTACGGCGTCCAACCGCAGAAGCACGAGAAGCATTTATTTAGAGAGGATCAGTAGATAGCGACCGCACAAGACTCCAACAATGCTCAGAATGACGTAAAAAGGAGACAAGATGGCGGGCGCCGATCAAATATGGCGGCGGCCGCGCTGACTGCGCTTGCTTGGAATGGCTCACCTCCCAACACGACAACGCGAACGGTAGCAGTCGAAGGCTAGCAGAAACAGGAACTGTTCACTCACTAGTAGCGGCTACGATACGTAAACAAAATGGCTCAGAAATCACTAATTTTTGGCTCAAGATTCGCTTTTGCCTTTAGAAAACGAATTTGGCGTTTCCACGGTTGATATTTAAGATAAATCGGTGTTTTTAAGAAGCTCTTGTCATTTTTTTCTTGTTTTTACCTCTTAAACGCTATTTAGCAGCTTGAAAGAACAATTTCATCCTCCTTTACTGAAAAAAAACCGCGTTATAAGCTGATTTCCAGCCATTTTGGAGCTCTTCGAAGTTTTGGACTCCAATTTGGGCAAAACCCCCTCGACCCCCTCCTGACGGAAAAAGTCCCCTACCCCACTCCCCGGCAGGGCCGAACCAGTTACATATATAACAACCAACAGACATTAAATAGCACACCAAAATATTGATGGATTCACATGAACGTGTACCATAGTCTGAAAACTGCACATAAACAACAAAGAAAGTGCGTTTAACACTACAAATTTCATACACAAATTCTGGATGTGATAAAAGAAAGGTCGAAATTTATCCTCATGCTTTCCATGCTTTGTAGGCCATTGTCTTAAAAAAATCAAGCAGATTCAATCGCAAAATTGGAAAGAGAAGACAACAGAAACTACAAGCACAGAACAAACACAATACGACACAACACTAGGCCTTCGTAGGTCCCACCTTGGTAGTATTCATTCCGGCCGTTTTCCCTATCTCAGCGTCGGTCAGGGTTTTGCAGGTGTAGAGACAACGTATTCCGGCTCTGATTTCGCGCACACGCAAGCTGTAAATGAAAATGTTGCTCAACGGGTTGATGTTCCTGATCACATACTGATACACCACCACCTTGTACAGAAAACCACCAATCACCGGTACTGCCTTCAAGCTTTTGTTACTGGCCAGCTTCACAGATTTGAGGGCCAGCAAGAACCTAGGAAAGGTCTCAAAGACCAGTGTGCACAGGGCAACCAGACCAAGACTGAGGGTGAACTTGCGCTGGTACTTGAACTGTCTTTTCAGTCCCTCTTCATTCAAACCCTTGGGCGGTTTTTTGGCCCACAAAACGATCATGGTGACCCCATACAGAACTACAGAAAAGGTGCTGAAAAACGGCTCAGAATACTTGTAATAGGTCCAGCCGGATGCTTTCATGTATGAGGATGTGAAACAGAAAGGGGAGTGTTTGCGTTTGGTGTCCAGAAAGGCATGTCCCATAACCCAGATCAACGGTGCCAGAGCATGCAAATAAGGGATAGCGATCATGCGCAGTGCATGCCTGCGCTTGCGTTTGAAGTACTTAATCGGAAACGCTATGGCTATGAATCTATCGAGCGATACGATGGTTAACATCAGCCCATTGACATGTGGCTTCACTGTAAACAGCCAGGCCCAAGGCATCGTGATACATTGGCGACTTGACCAGGAGGGGTTGAGGTTGGTGAACCAGATCTTGACCAGTCGCCCAAAACCACTTGTCAGGGCTCCAAGCCCGGTGATTGTGTCCACTGAGGCCAAACCTGTTGGAATAGTTTGTTCGTTTATGGACTGAAGTCTTTAAACTGAACTGTAGGTATAAGTGAACTGAAACTGAAGTCTAACTGCCAAACCTGTAAGAACTGTAACTGTAATTGCAACTGTAACTGAACTGTATTACAGTTGTAATTGTAACTATAATTTACTTGTAACTGAACAGTAACTGAAGTGTAATTGTCCAAACTGTAACGACTGTCACTGTCGTTCGAAATGAAACTGTAACTGAACTGTAATTGTCCAAACTGTAACGACTGTCACTGTCGTTCGAAATGAAACTGTAACTGAACTGTAATTGTAACTGTAACTAATTTTAGTTGTTTGTAATTAAACTGCTCTGTAACTGTAAATTTAAATGAACTGCAACAGCAACTGTCCAAACTATAACAACTGTGCTTTGTAACTGTAACTGAACTGCAAGTGTCATTGCAGTTGAAACTGTGACCGCAACTGAACTGAACTAAACGGAAATACAAATCACAAAACGTTTTAAGCAGAAATGTAAAAAATAGAATAGTTTGGAAACCATACATGTAACAGGTCATCCGCCGATGTGGGGAGGGGGTTGGGCACTAAAAACGCTCAAAAATCGAAAAAATCGCAAATTTTGGGCTAAAAATCGCCAAAAATCGCTAATTTGGGCTGAAATACAGCTAAAAATGCCGTTTTGCAGGCGATTTTGGCAATTTTTGTGTCTGAAATTGTAAAAAATTGCAAAAATTTGCTCAAAAATTTACTTGCCAGAAAAATCGGAGGGGGGTCGGCGAAATCGTCTCGGGGGGGGGGGGGGTTGTCCCATCCGGGGGGTCTGGCCTAAGTCGGGTGGCGGGGCAGGCCCCCCAGACCCCCTGTTACATGTATGTTGGAAACTGACCAGAGACAACGATCATTTCCGGTCTCTTGCGCAGTTTGGGGTGCACCCAGATAGCCAAGAAAATGGTGGAATTGACGAAGGTCAGCACCAGTCCCTGTGCCACATAGCCAAAGTACTTCTCGGAGTAGTACTGTATTCTACTCTCAGAGTAGCGATTCTTAACCAATGCGCGTGTAACGTTGTCCATCTGTCTGAAACAGTGCAGCTGTTACTTGTATTACGGAAGCAGAAACAATCAGATCTACAAAGTAAACCACCGTACCTTGAGCTGAACCTTTGTTGAATGCCTAGCAATGACGAAAGTGAACTTGCGTCAATGCAGCGCAAACAGTAATCAATTCAGCTGATTGCCTGTCATTTCAGTGATGCAACTGTAATATTAAAGTTGCTCTGTGATTTGGTTCACCAATGCTAATTGGCGGTAGTTATAATAGAACAGGCAAATTGACTTGTATGAACAAAGGCCGCTGTTATAAGCGTGAAATCCTGGCAGTAAATGTAGCAAGGAAGTACTCAAACGATAGACAACAGACATTTCAACCACATAGAATTTTACAGAATTGATTGATTGATTGATTGATTGATTGATTGATTGATTGATTGATTGATTGATTGATTGATTGATTGATTGATTGATTGACCGACCGATCGATCGATCGATCGATTGATTGATTGATGGATGGACGGACGGACGGACGGACGGACGGACGGACGGACGGACGGATTTGTTGTTGAATTTTTTCAGTGGAATCTTTGCTCGGATGCTTACAAGTTAGGGGCTGTCCATAAACTATGACGGTCAAAAATTCAAATTTTTGGACCCCGCACCCCCTCCCAATGTTTTTCGACGTTTACAGCACAACTCCCTCAAAAACGAGACCGTTTTTGGCAGACACCTCCCCCCACAACTAAACTTCGTACTGTGTCCGACATGAGAAAATCTTCAATAAAATCGACGTGACACGGTTTACATAGAAGCTGTGAAAAAGAAAGTTTTGACAGCCAACTATCATTTTATTTTAGCAATTGGAAACATGAACTGAGTTTGGGTTTTCCTTGTAGTATAGTTGCCGAAAAAGTTTCATAGGCACCTAAAAACGTCGACGTTTTCGATACCAAGCCCCACACCCTCTGACGTTTTCCGACGTTCAACCAACCACCCCCACCCTCCTCTCTGAGCGTCGTAGTTTATGGACCGCTACTTATTTAAAATAACTTAAATTAAAATTTATTGAAATTTGCGAAAATAACATTTTCAAACATCCCAATCCCACTCACTTGTATATCTTCTTTCAGCTCACATAAAAATAAAATTTTAATTTCAGTCTGACATCAAGAAACCGACCAAAATCAAGTAAACTTGCGAATAACTGACTTACGAACTTTAGAATATTTGGTCGACCGGGTAGATTTCTTACGATTACTTTTAACAGTTTTAAGCAGCTTTCGCTTTTTCAAGCCTTCCGCCACTGCGCTAGCGAGGTAGATCAACGCTTGATAGACGGTTATCAACGAAATTCCCGCCCAGATTCCAAGCGCTCCACCAATATTCGAAATCAGCGTTTCAACCGGGTACCGCTCCACTTTTTCCACTACCAACACTTTGGTCTTTTCAAAAAACACACGGACTGGAGCCTGTTTCTTCAGAAAACTCGGCTCCTGCTCAGCTAAATGAGTGAAGAATAAATATGACAAGATAAATATCGTGGAATAAAGCATTTCTCTAGCTTACCCAATTTCTCTGTATCGAGGCGTAAACGACTATCGATTCGTCTGACCACCCTTACGAACTCTGCACCTGTGTTTGGATTGGGGAAAAGTGTGGATGAAGAGCGAACGGTCACTTTTCTCTTGGCGCAAGGCTGTTTGCAGGAGCTGATGCAGTTGTTGTAAAAGCTAAAAATAAGTTTTGAGGACGGATGAACATTGATCAGGCTACAGGCCAGGCCTTCCGGGAGGGGAAAAGGGCCTCCGATCCGATGTGCGGGGGGGGCTTTTACAGCCCTACGCTCAGACCTTGCGATCCATTGCGCAACCCCCGTGGTTTCGTCATCTCGGACTTTTCCCTTCTATCACTGCCAGCCACTCTAGCCATGCTGTTGGGCGCCAGATACTAAGAAAGTCCCTGGCGCGTTGACGTCATGGTGATGTCGGCTCCCAACGTCCGCTTGGTCCGCCCTACCGTTGTCAAGTAAATTAGTTTAGTAATTTACTTACTTTTTAATTTACTTGCACCTCCACAAAATAATTTACTTACTTTTTAATTTACTTTGACCGATTTACCAACAATTTAATTTGATTTTTATTTACTTTCAACTTCTAATTAAATTCTAATTTACTTTTCTATGCAAAAATTGCCGAAAATACCACAAAATCACCAACTATATCTGAGCATGGATTTCTCGTAAACTGACGGCACTATGAATCTAACTCCATCCTTTTGTTAAGCTTCATGTTTTTGGTAAAATCAGTTGTTCAGAAATGCATTATAATTATTTTTTCTATGAGCAAAGCAACAGATGTAAAGCTTTGGCTAACACTGTAACTTATGGACAGACCGGGATTTGATGAAACAAAGGGGTTTTCATGCATCAGTGCATACATGTATCAGGGAGTCTGGGGGTCTGCCCCACCGACTTAGGCCAGACCCCCGAGACGATTTTCCCGACCCCCCCTCAAATTTTTCTGGCAAGTAATTTGTTGAGCAAATTTTTGCAATTTTTTACAATTTAGCACTTTTTAGCTGTATTTCAGCCCAAATTAGAGATGTTTGACGATTTTTAGCCGAAAAATTACAATTTTTTTCGATTTTTGAGGTTTTTAGTGCCCAATCCCTCCCAAAAATTTGGGCTTAGATCCCACGGCCGACGCCAGGCCCCCAACCCCCTCTCCCTTCGGCAGATGACCTGTAATGTACAGTGTATGTGATGGTTGCACGAAAACTGTAGCTTCACATTCTATACGTAGTATAGGATTCCAATTAAGATTTCACAGAAAATTGTGTTGAACGATCTGCTGCATTGCAGCTGGGTTTCCATTCTCAACAGTGAGAGCACATGTACATTCTGTGGTTAAATAGACAGACAGAAAAGGCACAGAATCACGCAAAAGTTGCATGCGAGAGCCAAGACTACCACAGATCGAATAGTCAATGAAGAAAATTACAAGTAAATTAGAAGTAAATTGAAAGTAAATTTTTCAGGCTTTTCGATCTAATTTAATTAACTTTTTACTTGCTTCGCCATTTTCGTCAGAGATTTAATTTTATTTTAATTTACTTGCCACTTAATTTACTCTTCGGAAGTAAATTATTTTCGAATTTAATTTAATTTTAATTTTAATTTACTTGACAACGGTACCGCCCCTGGTGCGAGAGAAGCCCCCAGGCGTAGTCGGTTTCCGTGGACAACTCCTGACGTCATTGATCTTTCTCCAAGTTGGCATGCTGTAGGAGCGGCTTTGGTGCTATGGCAGATCCAGTTGGTTCCCATTTTATCTACTCGCTGTAACCAGTTTTCGGTGGCCTGGGCGGAGCGTTGTGCCGACGACCAACTCTTTGCAGCAAGAAACTTGCCGCGCCGAGAGGATGAACCACTACAACCGCTAGGGATGCAGGGGCCGCCGCGACTCAGAGGCAGCAAGCTACCCACTGAGCCAACGACGCGGCGGAAAAGGGCCTCTTGTACTTTCCAGTGATATAGCCTGACCATCAAATAGGTATGGACGACCATTTTTAATAATTCGCGCTACCACCACGAAAATATGCTGAAAGGGCCGATAGCATGACGGCATAGGACAATTCAGGCAAAAAACCGCATTGGATTTCATTAAACATTAGAAAAATGCGATTTAATGACAGCCGCCTGCGAAGGACTTTTCTATGGGGCACTTGGTACCATTTTTACTATGGGCAATATAGTTGAATAACTCGCGCTACAAGAAAAAGTTTATGCTAAAACGGCGATAGCATGACCGGCCGGATGCGATAAATTACGCAAAAAACCGCACTTGATTTCATTAAGAATTAGAGAAATTCGTGTTAAAAACAGTTTTTGTGCGAGCCGCGCAGTTTAGTAATTAGCATTTGGTCGCACGTTTGAACTGGGACTCATTTTCTGCGACGCGATTTACGAAGATGCAACCCACTTGATTGTTTAAAATCTACTAGAAGGCTGTGAATATCCGTAACACAGCTAAATTAATGCGAAAAAGTATGATTGCAAGCGTTGCACAAAATAAAATACTGAAATGGGAAAAATTTAGGGTTACAGAAACTTCAACAACGTTTGTGGGGTTAACGACAAACAGCAGAGAGCCAATTCTTGTATCATTCGAAAGCCTGATGGTCTACTGTACTCAGAACCGATTGAAACCCTTTCGCCAAATTCATCGTTTTATCACAACAATCAGGAACACGAAAAAAGTCCACGAAAAAGCCGATTTTCAGTAGTTAAGAAAGAATCCAATTTGTGGGGACCGCGTCAAACTGCGTTAAGAAAAAGAGTGGTGCTATATAGGTAACAAGTTACGCTAATTTCAAATCCGATTGAAACCAATTTAAATAAAATTTCCTTTCAACAGAAAATGGACGTTGAAAAACGACGAATTCAGTTTTTGAGAAAAAAAATGCCCTTTAACGGCGGAATTATGGTTCAAAATGCATCTTATTCGATAGCTCGTACTCTGTTTCATATAAGTACATCACTTCCTACCATCTATAACCGAACATAAAGAAGAATTTGCGCTTGAAGTTGCGAAAACCGTTTTCGGACCATATTTTGCCCGTATTTTTTAATTTTCTAAACGGCGCAGCCGGACGAAGCGTGCCCATCCCTACATCAAAGCGCTAAACTTGAAAAGTTCTTAATTTTACCTGCTAACCATTTTTACTGTAGGTCGGCATTTGTGAATAGTAATCGGATCGCAGATATTGAAAAACTGCGCTTTCAGTGGTGCCATTAAGTTGCAGCCACAAAAGGATCTTTCATTTTGGGCACTGCAATCAGCCAAACACGACTCATACCAATAATCACCTAAAATGAAGAAGAATAAATCTTTGAAATCTTCTCCAGTAATTTACCTTCCAAAATCTTCAGGTTTCCATTCGGCTCACAAGTGATTTTAGGAACCATTAACGGTAGGATGAGCGGTATTTTCTGTTTAGGAATGGCGATGCTGCTTTCCTCCACACTCATAGAAATGAATGTTCTACTGTTCGGAGCGGCTGCTACCGGAGTCACGAACTGGCTATACTCCGGAGAGTAAGAAACAAAGACCAGAAAACCGCTGTTCGGGTTGTCCAAGCTTCTGATTGGTGCATAGTCCTCCGGATCACCATTTAGGTAGATCTCCAGACCGGACCGCACACCTGAAAACACTGTTTTCATCTTGACACACAAATTTGTAAATTCTAAATCCTTTTCCTGTGCAATTTCGATGCTGAGCTATAGGAGCGCTCAGAAATCGTAGTTTGGTACAAAAAATTGCTAATCGGCGCTAAAGAATAAAAGCTAAAAAGCTCTGCTTTACAGCAAAATGCAGCATTCTCTATGTAACAGCTCAGCTGTTTAAACCAGATAGGTTAAGAAAGCAGATACCTTTGGCAACTGTGGTGGTAGTAGAAAAGTTTTTCTTCAAGTCAAAGTCATAACAGCGACCTCTGGCGGGCACTAGAATAGGCGTGACAAACTGACAACAGTTGAACGATCCGTGTCCCGCATAGGAACAGCGAAAGAAAACGTCATTGCAACTTGGTCCAATCAGTTCTAACCATTCTGACAGGGACATATTTCCATATTTGAGAGCTTCCTGAAACCAAACATTCTCACACCAAGCCATACATGTAACTGGAGGTCTGGGTGGTCTGCCCCCCACCCGACTTAGGCCAAACCCCCCGGATCTGGACCCCCCGAGACGATTTTGCGACCGCCCTCCGATTTTCTGGCAACTAATTTTTTTACAATTTCAGATACAAAAATTGCCAAAATCGCCTGCAAAAGTTCAAGTTTTAGCTGTACTTCAGCCCAAATTAGCGATTTTTATCCTAAAAAATTGCGATTTTTTCGATTTTTGAGCGTTTTTAGTGCCCAACCCCCTCCCAAGATCCCAGACCAGCCAGACCCAGCAAGTCCCCTCCCCTTTCGGCGGATGACCTGTTACATGTATGCACCAAGCTAATCTACTGAATAAATTGGAGTGGAGGGTGTTATTGTATGGAAGAAACTAAAATAAAACAAAACCATTTTATAGTCTTCTTCCATTTCGTCCAGCCATTCATCACCCTTTAGAAGCGATTCAAATTCAGCTTCTTTCTTAGTAACCGAATCAGCAATATAAGAAGCTGCGTGTATACTAAAATCCAAGGCTTCCAGTTTTCGCTTTGAGACCCGATTGAAACTGCAAACCACAACTGAGGGAAATTGTATGAACGGGTCTCTTCGGTAGGAATTTCTGCGAATCCAGGTGTCACCGGTAAGAAAGTCGTAGATATGACCGTAGACAGCTACAGTGAACATTACTGTACTGATCAATAATACGAGAGACCACGAAACTGTTGCAACTATTTTGCGCGATCTTAGTAAATCCGAGATGCCATGCCAACTGGTTCGATTGGCCCATTTTAATAACCATTTGCTAGATGTGGATTGAGTATCTTTTGAGAAACCGTTCGCTAGCATAGCAGCACCGGTAAAAGCCGAAGCTACATAGCTCATACGAACCCTTTTACTTTACTCTATCGAGTTAGCTCACTCCCTTTACCTGTTTGCCAAACAGAATAAAGCAAATAGTGACTCTGTTTGATTTTAATTTATTTAATTTATTGCTCTTCGCTCCGGTGGAAGCGTTCACAGATGGACATTGCGGGTCAGGTAACAACAAGTCATCCGCTGAAGCGAGAGCGGACAATACTGTTATTTTACTAGTGGATATTTATTTTACTATTTACTAAATTTACTATAAATTCAGCTCTTTAATTTAATTTTTATTTTTGTTTTACTACTAGGCAGCTCCGATTTTACTAATTTTTGTTTTACTAATAATTTTACTAATTTTACTACTATTTTACTACGATTTTACTAGTCATTAGGAGAAATTTTGCATCATTGATGCCAAGATCTTATGAATAATTAATGTTGGTGCTAAATAGTTGCTAAATTTGATCATGATACTAGGTTCTCAAGACCTTTAGAGACAAAAATGTTTGAAATTCGACTGACAAAAGTGCTCGCACACATCTTTTATTGCAAAATTGGTCAAGAATTTAGCTGGAATTCACTAAAAACTAGTAAAATAGTAGTAAAATTATCATTTTACTATTGATGGTCTTTGTTAATTTAATTTAATTTTTCCTTTACTATTGGCTGTAAATTTTACTTTTTACTATTATTTTGCTACTAGTAAAATACCACTAGTATTACTAATTTTTGTTTTACTATACTATAGTAAAATAACAGTAGCGGACAATAAGAACTACCGTAGAATAAAAACGAAAGAACAAGAAAATGCACAACATACATTGCATCTGCGCATGATATAGCATAACCTAGTACCTAGCATAACAATTGAAAGTACGCTAAACCAATTGGATAATACCTTATGTAACAAGAACAAGAAACAAGAATGGGAACAAGAACAGGAAGAACCACATGTCTATCTATCTGCACATGATCTAATACTTTACTGCATAAGTCAGTCGCGTCCTGGCCATGGTCAGTTCACGCTATCTCGTGTGTCACGGCGGCCACGGCATCCGTGAGAGCGGTTGTTTGTGAGTTCGAAACCGGTCGAAGCGACCGGAAGTAGTCGACGTAAAGCCCAACCCAAGCCGCCGAAAGCCAGTGCTAGCAAGTAGGTAGTATGCTTATCAGAATACAAGAACAGGAAGATTCAAAAAGTGTCAATTTTTAACGCTTGCCATATAGGCATAATTCTATAGGCATCGAAATTGCCCAACTTGAAACTAATTAAGCAAAATTCGGTCCAATGTGTGGCACAAAATTGGTGTTAAACCGGGGTTTAGCCTATAGAGCGCGCCTTAGATACCATTTTCAAAATCTTCCAGTCACGCCGGATCTGTTGGTGGTGCTACTTAACTTTCATTCACTTTTAATTCATTCATAACAAGCAAGCAAGCATCACGTTTTGAAGTTATGGTGAAATTCACGATTTCGAGGACATTCGATGCTCCTCATACTTTGGGCAACTCAGTTTTTTGACATATTTAAAAATGAGCAAAATCGGCCCTGACCTGATTTTTAGGGCGACAGACAGACACCTTGAATTCTCTCAGAAATTGCGTTTTTATTGTAATTCTTATGTCACTCCACTAAGTACATTGTACTTTGTATAACTGAATTTAGCCACAAACATCAACAACAAACAAAATAGATTGTACATGATTAGTTGGTCTGTCACTGTTGTTCCCAGTCCCAATCGTAAGTCAGAAACAGTCCCTTTGGGTTTCTGCACTGAATGGCGAACTTAATGGCGTGGGGCGTCACCCAGGGCACGCAATGACGCACAATTCCACTGGCAGCTTTCTCGCAGTCCTTGTAGCCCAGTCTCTGGAAGCGCGGGATGCCATCTCGGTAGCTCGGAGCGACGCAACACAAAACTGTGTTCGGCCACGTCGGACGGATGGTAAAGCACATTTGTCTGAAAGCAAAACTGGTCTTCAACCATATGTACATGGGCCGGCCGGCACAGTTGGTGTAGTGGTTTAGGCCGCAAATCCACTGTGCGCGCGGTAGTGCGTTCATCCACTCGGTGGGGCGCAAAGAGTTGGTGCTCGGCACAAAGCCCAACCCAGGCCACCGAAAGCTGGTGACAGCGAGTAGGTAAATGGGAACCGACTGGATCTGCCTAAGCACATAAAGCTACAATAGCAACCACACATGTAGTGTGGTATAAATCCGTCTTAACTGTTATTTTAAGCGTAAAATAAGTAATTTCAGCCGTACTTGAACATATCCAAAGGCACACTAGCAGCGGCTGACTCCGAAGGGGGTCCCAGATGTTTGAGCGCCAAGCCGAACCCGCCTTTCGGGGAGCCGGTTGAGACGAAGCAAATGCAGAGCGAAATCAGAAATGCGCAGAAATGCCACATTCTTTCTGAAAATCAACTATGATGGCAACAAACCGAATAGGAGAAAGTGTTGGTAAAAGGACAAGAGGAGGGCCGGTAAAACTGGGTTGTTAGGTCATCCGAAAACGGACTTCAGATTGACCAATACCAGAATGACTGAGACATACCGCTCAAACTGGTTTTAATTTGATTACACATTACCTATCACTACACGTTTTACTTTAATAGATAGATTACATTACGCACTAAATAGGATTTCCCGTAGGCAGTGAGCCTCTAGAAATGCGACGGCGCAACAGAGCCTTGGGGAAGAGTCGCAAAACAGCTCGCGCAGAGTAAATTGATGAGTTCTTATGGTAATTTGTAGTTTGGTCTTGCCTGGGGCAGCCAGCCACGAAAGCAAACCAAACAATTTTGCTTCTAGTAGATCAATAATACTGTACATTTATGATTTAAAACAGAAACTTTAGCAACATTAGTTGAATTTATACAAGATAAGACCGCATGTAGGTTTCAACATTATTGTTTAAATACAGTGTGCACCATTTATTTATCATCGATTTCGTCTTGCTGTGACTTTTGAGTTCAGTCAATCAAATTCGCTGAAATTTTAACACAACATGCATTCAAGCTTAGAAGTTTTACTGTTTTAAATGTTTGCCGCGTTTCTTTGTTCTGAAGTCGGTCGCTTTAACCGCAAGTTACGCATTTCTCCATGTACTATATGCTGTCAAAACGAAACATGTGGAAGTACGCAAACCAGTAGTTGAGGCGACCAGAAAATTTCAGCGAATACAAAAAAGTTACAAGTATGTAAGTATAAAAATCTGATATTCTGCGATCGGTTTTTCTATTCGAAATCTTGCGCTTCGAATCTCAATCAAAAACCGATTAAGCATAGCAAATTTGCAGTTTATTTGTGCGCAAGATGGCCCAAGAGATTAAGAAGCTGCTCTCTAGCTAAATATTTCTCTGATTTATAGTCTCACCGGCAGGCCGTGCGTAATAATCTGCGCGTGTGACCGGTGGCAGTAGCTATTGGTTATTGCAGCATGCGCCTGTTTTTTGCCAGTCATTCCATTTAGAAATGGCTAAGCAATCTGTCGCTGACAATTCCGTCTGCGTCTTGTGACACCCAACGGACGTCTGATTTTAGTAATCGACCACTTATAAATTGCGTTAGAGCTGCGCGCGACAAGCTAATGGTGTTTCCGAGCGGCCTCTCGTCTTAGCGAACCTAATAATCCTCTAATTCTGGTTTGTTTTGCTTGTGAGATGGAGTTGCCTGAGCTGAATGCTTCTCTTCTTGCTTTACCGGCAAATGCTACAATACTGAATCTATCTAAACCGTATGTATCAGAAGCGTACTGTTCGTTGCCTAGAAAGTACACCACAGTTAGAACTGCATTGTTGTGTTCTGCGGCGTTAGTTGCTATTTTTGGTATAGTATCTAACCTCACTTTAGTAGTTTTATCTTTACGTCGTGCAATGCGCGAACCGGCTCTCATTTTTCTGGCTATATTTGACGCTCTATTCTGTCTCTGTTGGGTAGCCTTGTTCGGTACGGAGGCAGTTAGCATTTATTTTCGATTTAAATTCACCTACGACTTGTTGTACAGTTATATAATGGCCGTATTTTTGCTGAGTAGAATAGTACAAATCTGTATTCCGTTGATGTTGATTTTGAGTTCGTGTCAAAAGTGGGTTATGCTTACTAATCGAACTTATGGAAAGTGGCTGCATTTTCATAGCAAATTAGGCCAGAGTCTATTGGCTTTTCTGCTAATGTGTTCGGCAGTCTTGTTGTGGATGCCGTCAGGCTGGGCTACACACGTCTCCCACTACCCTGACTGTCAGGACTACTTTCGGTCTTATGAGGTTTGGCCGACCGATTTCGGCATGACTGACTGGTTCAGCACTTATCGATTAATTCTGACCAGCGCTCAAGTATTCGGTTGTTTTCTGGTGCTGATTTGCTTGAACGTGGCAGTGGTGCTCAAGCTGCGAACGAGACGCAGACAACGACAATATTTATTGGCACAATTACATGCCAATTCTCACGAATCGCTGGACGTGAGTTATAGACTTTTGCTTGGGATTTGGGTTTTTCGGCTTACGAGCTGATAGAGGGTCGTATGTCATGTTTCAGCAGGAAATCGACCCTCAACTGAAGGTAAGAGTGGCCAAGACTCTCCGGAAAGAATTGGGACATATAATGACTGTTGAACAAAACGCGGTGTTGGCCCTCATTCTAATGGTCAGTATGTATTTGGCTTGCAATTCACTTCATGTGGTATTGACTTGCTTGGAGCATTGGTTTCCAACACTTATTTATGATGAGTCCGGATGGCAAGTAGATTTGCTTATTGACTTTTTAGCTTTATTTCTTCATTGTGTGAGTTGCCTATTGACAGCCATATGCCAAGTTAGCTTTTTATGTTTCATTTAAACCATGTTGAATAAGTAATTACAGGACAAATTTCTACATCGCTGCCACTGACACTGTTAACTGCTTGTTTATGTTTGCCAGTTCAACAAGAATCTTTGTTCACTGGAAATTCAACAAGAACATCAGAGTCGAGCTGAGAACCTTGCTAAGAACCTATCCATGCTTCTTGTGTCGATGCTTGCTGGACAGAAAACAGAGTAGCACAACCAGCTACTCAGCCTCAAGAGTGCAATTCAGGTTGACAAAAAGCTATACTCCAAGGCGAAAAAGCGCTGTGGTGATGTTGCAAAACTCTAGATCTCAAGTTTCTGTTCAATCCTGATCTGATGCTGAGGTGTCTTAACAGTGGATCGCTAATAGTATCGGGTGGTGCGGTATGATATGATATTTGGAATATCTGACAATATTGTCATTGAAATCACCTATTACTGTTCAAGGAACAGCATCATATGACTCTGTTGAACAGTTTCCACTGTTTAGCACTTTCATGCACCCTGACTAATGCAGTTTGCAATTAATTCTGATTGCTCCCCAAAGATCTCTAATTTCGCAAGCAGATGGCTAATTTAGCCAACAGGAGTAACTGCTTCATTCCCTAGCAACTGCAGACCTATCAAGTAAACAGTGTCAGACTTTGGTCATGTGGACAACGGTAGCTTCAAGAGTCTACTCTCTGTTCACACTCTCTAGCTTCTTTCTGTACTTGTTACTTGTGATCATGTTGTTCAAATACCGAAAGCAACTTGCCACTTTCTTTCATTTGGCAATGTGGGCTGGGGTGATTGATCTAGTCTACATGGTGTACGATAAAGTAGTTATTGGTGTGCACGAGACCTACTTTACTGATCATTTGACAAGTAGTGTTTTCTCTGCCACACTTCACATGGCAGTTATAACTTATTGCTACTGGGTACAAGTCATTGCGGTAACATTCACAGCAGTCAACAGATTAACTGCACTGCAGTGGCCGTTCAAGCATAAACAGGTAAGTTAACTGAAAATATTGCAATAGGAATAAAGTTCAATTGCAATAGGAATCAAAACTTGAAATCCTCTAGTAACAAAGTTTGATTGATTGATTGTAGGGGGCGGGATAGGAATACCCCTAGCGTTAGGCCACCCATGTCGTGTAAATCTGCGCACGTTCCCTTGAAACGCTAATTTGCACAAGGGAAAAAATCGGCTTCTTCCGTAGTTGGGATGAATGCGATTTTTTAGTGAATCAGAATCTACAGACCATGGGGATTTCAAAAATGTATTCATATTGATTCTAGATCAAACGGTTCCAAAGATATACACCGTAAAGTTGACCAAAAATGGCCGTTTTAGCTTAGCTTTAGACCCATGGTTAGGCTTAAGTTAAACAGATCAGCCGACCTACCAAGGGGCAAGTGGTCTTGTATGATTGACCAATCGGCATCGTCATGGCGTCAGTTACCTTTACTTGCATACTGGTCGGCCCGTAAATTGCCATGCTACTGTATCTACTCAATAAATTCGCGTTGAAAACCATATCTGATTTAAACAAACAGGGCTTCCGATAGATTCCTTTACTTGATTAACGCAAAAACGGGTGCCTAAGCGTAATCATCCATAAACATTTTTGAGTTTTTTCAGATCACAAAGTAGCTAAAAACCATAATCAGAGTTTCTAAGCATTGCTAAAACCCTGTTTTGGCTTCTAGGTTAGGCCGAAAACCAATTTTGTGCTGCAGAATGTATTGTCTGGGCTAAAATTTTCTTTACTTTGGAACCCAAATGTGGGTTTTCTACTGTTGACAAGTTCGATGGAACCTGAACTTATTAATAGGTTTTTAACCTGAAATTCGTGGACATGAACCTGAAGATGAACCTATATTATTTGAGCCGGACTTCAACCTGTTCCATTTTATTGGACTTACTCAAATAGGTTCAAATTTTGAGTGCAATTATAGCAAAATTCGTTAAATTTTCGGTTGGATTGCATAGAAATTTAATGGTTCCATTTACACCTATTTTTTAAACTGAAAATTTCAGAAACGAAAGCACTGCCCGATAAAAAGTCTGATTAGGAGGATGATAAGGAGGCTGCCGGACCTTGTGTCTCTTCCTGCTCTATAGCAGTTGGCTACTCCTAGTCCGAAAGGACAAAAAGTTACATCAACAACAACAAATCTGATCTGGACCTTTCAATGCTAGTGGACAAACACGTTTACATGGTTCAGAAAACTGTTGCAAACATGCAAAATTTCGACAGTTTTTGTTGATATCAGTGAACTTGAACCAGGTTTCTTAGATGGACTTGAACCTGAAATTTCCATGTTGGACTTGACTTGAACCTGAACCTATTTTTTAACCCTGGACTTTCCAACAGTAGTTTTCAGGTCCCCTCAAAAATCCACTGAGGGGACTTTTGCCGAAAAATCGGGCTTGGGGCCCCTTTGGCCTTTACCCCCAATGACATGTATGCATCAGGGCTGTTGGGTCGGTTTTTTTCGTTTTTTTTCGAAAAAAGAAAACGTTTTTTCCTAGGGGCTCAGAAAGAAACAAAATGCGAAAAAAACACAAGCAAGTTTTAAAGGAAATAGGCACAATAACTGGCAAAATTAGCTTCAAATGCTTTGAGTTCACGTTAATAGAAGCCTTACAAGGAATTCCATATCATAACTTAGCTGTTTTTTGCTAAAAATACAGGTACCATTTTCAGGCAACTTTTATTTGAAAGCAGACGCAGTGACATTTTTGCATATACCTGACCCACTTGTTGTTGATTTTAGCAAATGTATAATTATGTACGTGTACGTACATGTCTGTCCGTTTGGTCAGAGCTACTATTTGCATATTGCGTATGCCAGTTACTTATTGTCTCTGCGTGAGTCTTATCAGCTCTGACCTTTACACTCTCGGCGCTACTTCCCTGCTGTGCGGCTGTATTATTACGACTGTATTGTTTTACCTTCGGCCCGGAATAAAAAGAACATCTAACGGTGTTCTCGCTCTACCACAAACTGCGCTGCGCTGCCCTATACCTATTCTATTAGGTTATGGGCTATTTGCTTCTGTAGAGCGCACTGTGTTCCCCTACTGTGGCTTCTACTGCAACGATTGTGGCCTGTTGACTGGCAGCCGACATATTGCATCCACCGACGGACTGCGTCTGCAACGAACGTGGCTAACGTCAACTCTTCACTGCTGTGAGCACAGACAGAGCGTTTGCTTTGTTTGTAATTGGCCGTCAATCGTATTGGGTGCCACCGCCGAACAAGTCAATCACCGCCGCCTCTCCGACAATGTCAGATAAGTTGTCGCTTCCGATTCTAACGTCGAATAACTGGCCCACTTGGCGTTTAACTGTTACCAACTATCTGAAAGCGCACAAACAGTGGGGTATAGTTGTTGGAACGGAGAGTGTGCCGCAGCCACCCGTAGTGCCTGCGGATGAGGAGAATGGCCAGGCCCGAGCTGCCCCTGGTCATGCGCGCGAGCAAGAACGATACCAAAAACAGTTGGAAGAGTATGAGCGCCGCTGTTATCTGGCTATGTTCCAACTGACCGCAGCTGTGTCAGCCGAAGTGTTGCGCCAGATTCATATCGTCGATGAATCTGATCCAGCGGCTTTCTGGAAGTTGTTGACAGATCGATTCGAGTCTCACTCACACGTGTCACTGGTCATGATCGAATCGGATCTGAAGGGGCTGATTTTTGATGAGAAGTGTCTGCCTAGTGAGTGGATCGCCTCCAGACGGAAACTGTATGACAAGCTGTGCTCCATGAAGTTGGAAGTGCCGGTCGGTCTCCAAGTTGTACAGACTTTGTCTTGTTTGCCGCCTGGATGGGAGCATTTTCGCACGGTCATTTCGAACTCCATCCACTCAGCTCCCGCAGATCGTCCCTACACACTCGACTTGCTAGCCGCGCAGATGGATGATGAGTGGCGCATTCGGCAAAAGTCCTATTCCGGTTCTGCATGTGGCGCTAGTAGTGGCAGAAATCGCGGTCATGGTGGTTCAAAACCGCGTAGCGGCTGGCGTGGCAAGCGTACTGGCAGTGCTTCTGGTTTCGGTTCGAATGCTGAGAGCAACCAGGAGCAATGTTACAACTGCCAGGGTTTTGGTCACAAGGCCCGCCAGTGCCCAAGCAAGCAACGCAGTAATCCTCAGCGCGGTGGAAAGTCCAATTTTGCCAGTGCATCCAGCAGCTCCAAGCGTGACCCGAGTTTTGCTGTTAGTGCTCAAGCTTTTGCTGCTCGCAGTGACAGATCTGTTGTGTTGATCGACTCAGGGGCCAGCCATCATATGACCTCTGAAAAGTCGCTGCTTGAGTCCTACCGTCCACTAGCTCAGCCATTGCCCATCCAAGTTGCCACCGGTTACTGTGTTGACGCAATTGGTTTTGGTAACCTGCCGTTCTCTGCTGGTGACCGGCATGTGTTTATGCAGAACACTCTGTATGTCCCTCGGCTGAATGGTACTCTGTATTCTGTGCGTGCAGCTGACAAGTTGGGACATTCTGTGACTTTCAAGAACGGTTCTGCACGTGTGCGCAATAAGGCCGGTGAAGTTTTGCTGACTGGCAGATTGAATGGTGGCTGCTATTACTTGGATGCTTGTGTCCCTACTGCTCAGACTGTGCAATCGGTTGATGTGCTTTCAGCAGCAACTACAGACACTACAGCGGACCCCCGGGTGCTGACCAAAACAAGTGGGGCTGTGAAGACCTGTGATGCCTCCAGTTTAGTAGCAGGCACCCAAAAGGGTAAAGTTTCAAACCCTAACGTGTCCTTTGGCGTGTGTTTTCCAGAGCAATCGGTGCAATCGAGTCAGAGTGGCCAGACTCTCACAGACTCAGATGTGGTTCGGGCAAATCGTGCTCCTTCCTGTGATGCCTCCAGTCCTTTAGCAGGCATCGGTTCTGGTACTCCTGTATCGCAAAATGCGCTTGCGTCTGCTTCTTCCGCAGCTGTTTCAGCTCAGACCTGGCACCAACGTTTCGGTCATGTTGGCTCTGGCGATGTCAACAAGTTGATCTCGGGTGCAATCGTGAAGGGGCTGAAGTGCAATGGCGATCGTACCGTTCCGTTCTGTGAGTCGTGTGCTGTTGGGAAGGCCACCAGACAACCGTTCCCCAAACGAGCTACAACGCGTGCCAAACACCCCATGGATCTCATGCATTCAGATGTGTTCGGTCCTGTCACTCCGCCTACGATTGGTAACAGTGTTTATTATGTGTCTCTCATTGATGACTGTACTCGTATGAGTTTTGTGCGGTTTATTCACGCAAAATCGCAAGTGCATGAGACACTCAAACAGCTGATTACACAACTTGAGACAGATACAGGTCGCAAACTCAAAACACTTCGCAGTGACAGAGGGGGTGAATACTGTTCCAAGCAGTTCAAAAGGTGGCTCGCCAGCAAGGGTGTCAAGCACCAGCTCACTGTAGCAGATGCACCACAACAGAATGGAGTTGCAGAGAGGTTCAATCGGGCCATCATTGAGCGAGCACGTGTTATGCTACACCAGTCCAATTTGCCAAAGCGTTTTTGGGGTGAAGCAGTTCTGACAGCCTGTTATCTTCGGAATCGTGCTCCAACAGTGGCACTCTCTGGTCGTCGCACTTGCACTCCATATCAAGCTTGGCATGGTCGCAAGCCTGATGTCTCTCATCTTCGCGTTTTTGGCTGTATTGCTTATGCACACATCAAGAAACCTGGCTCCAAGTTTTCCCCTCGTGCAGAAAAGTGTCGTTTTCTTGGCTACTCTGAGGAATCCAAGGGCTATCGACTCTGGTCGATCTCTCGCAAGTCAGTCATCATTCGTCGTGATGTTGTGTGCAATGAGTCCTCATTTTGCCAAACTGCTCGAGATCAGGAGGAGAAGTTGTCAGAGTCAATGTTCTCAGTTCAAGATTCTGCACAAAGCCAGGAGGAGCCTCAGCATGTTGTAGTGTTTGCTCCAAGTGGACAGGAGGAGTCTGTTCCAGTTCAGCATTTGCAACCACCTGAAGTTGTGGAGCAGCCAGTAGAACCTGAAGAACCAGAGCCACAAGAAGTTTTCGTTGATGCAGATGATCAACATCCACCAGAAGCTGAACAACCATTGCCAGAGAAAAGCATTGGTCCTGGTTGGCGATCTCAGCGCCAGAACAAGGGCAAACATCCAGTTAGGGATGGTCATGCGCAGAGTGCTGCAGCAGCAGAGGCTGCTGAGCCCAAGTCCTGGTCACAAGCCATCAAATCGTCAAACGCTACTCACTGGCGTCAGGCTGCCCAGAATGAGATGAAGTCACTCATTGGTTTTGACACCTGGGAGCTTGTTCCCCCTCCTGTAGGTCGTCAAGTCATTGGCAGTAGATGGGTGTTTCGAGCAAAAACTGATGAGCAAGGTCGAGTTCAGCGCTACAAGGCAAGGCTAGTCGCTAAGGGCTATGCCCAGAAGTATGGTGTCGATTATCTGGACATTTTTGCTCCAGTTGTTCGCTGGGAGTCAGTTCGGGCCTTGTTTGCTGTTGCTGCTTTGTCTGGCATGCAAGTTCATCAGCTCGACATAGAAACCGCGTTTCTCAATGGTCATCTTGAAGAGGAGGTGTACATGCAGCAGCCAGAGGGCTTTGTCGATTCCAAGCATCCTGATTTCGTGTGCAAGCTGAAAAGATCGCTGTATGGCTTGAAGCAGAGTCCTCATTGTTGGAACACTGAATTCCACAATGCTCTACAAGATCTGCAGTTCAAGCAAGCTCAGTCAGACCCATGCATCTACACTGGCAGAGTCAATGGCAAGGCAGTGTTGCTCGGTTTGTATGTAGATGACATCCTCATAGCAAGCGCAGACACAAAGGCATTGAAGCATACCAAGAAGCTCATTGCTGATCGGTTCAAAAGCAAAGACATGGGCGAGGCCAGTTACTTTCTTGGTGTAAGTGTTCGCCAAACAAGTAACGGTTTTTGGCTTGGACAGTCTGCCTATGCAGAGAAGGTTCTGCAGAAGTTCAAGATGCAGGATTGTCATGCAGTCGCAACACCTATGCAGCCGTCAGTTACACTACTCAAGCGTGAGGCAGATGGTGACAAGTTTGACCAGTCCATTTACCAGTCTGCAATTGGTTCACTCATGTACCTTTCTGTCGCCACTAGACCCGACCTCACGTTTGCAGTTCATCGCTTAGCTCAGTTCTCCTCTGACCCGACTCCTCAGCATTGGAGCGCCGTGAAACACGTCTTTCGCTATCTCAAGGGGTCGACTGATGTTGGAATCAATTTCCAGTGCAACGGCAATCGTCAGTTGGAGATGTATTCTGATGCAGACTGGGCGTCTGAAGCGTCTACAAGACGTTCTACCTCGGGCTATGTCTCATTGTTGGCCAGCGGTCCAGTTTCTTGGTCATCTAGATTGCAGAAGATGGTTTCTCGATCAACAGCTGAAGCCGAGTTTGTTGCGTTGTCTGAAGCTGCGTCTGATGTTAAGTGGCTGAGAGCACTGCTGTTAGATTTGGGTCTCAAACAGATCAAGTCTACAGTAGTACATGAGGACAACCAGGCTGCAATCGCCATTTGCAAGAGACCAAACCTCGGCTCCCACAATCGCACTAAGCATTTGGATGTGCGACTGAAGTTTGTCTTTGACTATGAGCAAGCTGGACTGATCAACGTTGTGTATTGTCCCACTAACGATCAACTGGCCGATTCTCTCACGAAGCCTACTCCAGCTAATCTGTTCCAGAAGTTCTGCAAGGGACTGGGTTTGGGTACATAGCATTGTACAGTGCATCTGAGACACACACAGTTGCATCTTCGTTATTCCTATGTGCTGTGTGTGTGAATGTTTCTACGGACATTGTTGTAATTGCATTTCCGGGCCGACGTTTTAACTGTGCCTATTCTGTAATGCAATCTTTCTCTTTCAGCAGTGATCCGTTTTACTCCTCTGTTGCTATTGGTAATTATAATTTGAGGAGGAGTGTTGATTTTAGCAAATGTATAATTATGTACGTGTACGTACATGTCTGTCCGTTTGGTCAGAGCTACTATTTGCATATTGCGTATGCCAGTTACTTATTGTCTCTGCGTGAGTCTTATCAGCTCTGACCTTTACACTCTCGGCGCTACTTCCCTGCTGTGCGGCTGTATTATTACGACTGTATTGTTTTACCTTCGGCCCGGAATAAAAAGAACATCTAACGGTGTTCTCGCTCTACCACAAACTGCGCTGCGCTGCCCTATACCTATTCTATTACTTGTACTACCGTTTTGTTCTGTGTCTATAAAAGTTTCTTCCTCACACTACATAGCGACATTCACTGCCCAAACTGCCAACATGATTATTGTATTTTTGTTGTTTTAAAATCAAATACCCTAAAAGATTAAATTAGTGCATTTTGTAATAAAACTCATGCTGTTTCATTGAATTCTGCAATAAAAAGCGACTGTTAAAATTTTTCCTGTCATCTTGAGAAGTAACTTTTGGAAAAAAACCGGAAAAGAAGAGAAAACAACAGACGAGTTTTTCCTGGAAAACAAACAGCCCTGATATGCATGCACACCATTCATGTCGTTGGGGGGTGTAAAGGGGGGGGCGGCCCCCCAAGCCCGATTTTTCGGCAAAAGTCCCCCCCAGCGGATTTTTGGGGGGACCTGAAAACCCACTTTTGGATTCCAAAGTAAAGGAAATTTTAGCCCAGACAATAGATTCTGCAGCACAAAATTGGGTTTTCGCCTACCCTACAACCCAAAACAGGGTTTTGTAAGGCTTAGAAATCCGAATTAGGGTTTTTAGACTACTTAGAAACCCTGATTAGGGTTTTTAGGTTACTTGGAAACCCTAAAACAGGGTTTTCAGGTTACTTTTAAACCCTGATTAGGGTTTTTAGGCTACTTTTAAATCCTGATTAGGGGTGTTAGGTTACTTTTAAACCCTAATTACGGTTTTTAGGCTACTTTGAAACCCTAAACAGGGTTTTCTGGTTACTTTCAAACCCTGATTAGGGTTTTCAGGTTACTTTCAAACCCTGATTAGGGGTTTTAGGTTACTTTTAAACCCTGATTAGGGTCTTCAGGTTACTTTGAAACCCTAAACAGGGCTTTAACACAGGCTAGAAAGCCTAAAGAGGTTTTTTTGGTTGATTAGAAACCCTACACAGGGTTTAAGAACTGCATTCAATCACTAAACAGGGTTTTTTTAGTAATCCTATAAGTCAAAACAGGGTTTTGCGCGTGCCTTAGAATCGAAATTAGGGTTCTCTGGACTATTTTTAGTCAATATAACGCATTTCAATCTGTATTTTATCGCTGAAACTCATATTCAATACGTATTTTGAGCGTAAAACAGCTTTTTATTACATTCATTGTTTCAATATTCGGTTTTTAAGGCATTTTCTTCTACCTGAACAGGGTTTTCAAGGCATTTTTAATGCAAAAACAGGGTTTTTAACGCTTTTTCGGTCCAAATAGGGTTTTGAAGCCATTTTTCGCCCCAAAATATCTAAAAAAAAAGGTCAACAAAACCCACTTTTTACCCCAAAAAAGGTCGACAAAACCCACTTTTGGACCCCAAAAAAAGGTCGCAAAACCCACTTTGGACTTGGTCCCAAAACCCTATTTGGGATTTGAAAAAGGTCCCCCCCACGGAAAAACCCAGCGACATGTATGATGCACACTGGTGAGAATATGTTTAGGTTGCAAGCCCAAACTGGGTTGTACTGCTGTTTCTTATCTTGATCGATTGCGTTAAAAAACTGTGATAAACTAACATCACTCAATGGTTAAAGCTTAGAAACACCAGCAGAAATCATACTGCCAAATGCATGTATTTTTAAGTTTGAAAAAAAGTCTGTGAATTATACAACTCCAAATAGGTTTTCAGCTGTGGGAAAGATGGTTTTATTGGGCAATCGGCTGTATGTGGCTCTGTCCACTACTCATTACAGTGCCATTGGTTCATCCTTTATGTCACCATTATTATAACAATGGCTTTTTCTACATACCTGACGAGAACTGGCTGGTATGTTTGTCAGAGACCGTAACACTTTCCATGTCCCAAACTTGCCGCAAATTTTAGGGCGTACTTATTTACTACGTGCTATTTGGCATTCTGGAATGGGTGATTGCATTCATACTAATCATCTGTTACAGTGTATGCATATGGAAGTCCAAACAAAAAACAGTGCATCCATCCCAAAATTCTAAGCAACAAGCCACAGCAAAAAGAAATCAAAGAAATTTAGCAGCTGTAGGCGGTGCCGTGTCTTTGGTTTATATTCTTGGCCACATCGCCTACACCATAACGGTGACTGTGTACAACCCTCTGTTCATTGTTTTTATAATCCTCCGTGTTGATTTGTTCACATTCATGAATGCTTATTTCTTGTTGATGTTCTCCAGTGAGACTAGAAACAAGTTTGTGCAAATGTATCTTCTTAAAAAAGCTACTATCCCTAATACAAAAAGTACAAATATGAAACCTGACAGAAAGAGAGTTGTTAATGCTCAACATGCCTAAATAAGTTACATTTACATTTACTCTTTTGTTACCACTTGGGCAACGTGCCCACAAATCGCCAGACATTGACATAATATGCGGCCCTAAAACACACTTCACTTATGTTGCAATCAGGGCTGTTGGGTCGGTTTTTTTCCTCGGTTTTTTTCGTTTTTTTCCGGAAAAAAACCGGTTTTTTTCCTAGGGGCTCGGAAAAAAACTAAAATGCGGAAAAAAACTCAAGTAAGTTTTTAAAGGAAATAGGCACAATAACTGGTTAAATTCGCTTCCAATGCTTTGAATTTACGTTAATAGAAGCCTTACAAGCATTTCCATGGCATAATTTAGCTGTTTTTCGCAAAAAGTATTGATACCATTTTCAGGCAACTTTTATTATTGTATTTTTGGTGTTTTAAAATCAAATTACTACTCTAAAACATGAAATTAGTGCATTTTGTAATAAGAGTCACTCTATTTCGTTGAATTCTGCAATAAAAAGCGATTGTTAAAAATTTTTTTCTGTCATCTCGGAAAATAACTTTTGGAAAAAAACCGGAAAAAAACAGGAAAAAAACCGAAAAAAAACCGGCTTGAGTTTTTTTCCGGAAAACAAACAGCCCTGGTTGCAATATGTAAGTCCGGATTCATACATTATCTTTGTTCATAAAGCTATAAATGTAAATTACTTTGTTCATTCGTTTCTCATTTGCTTTTCAATATTTTTTTGTCTGCATACATAGTGTATTGGCAAGCAATCTTAGCATCTCTATCCATCAGGATATTGACAGGGGTACAGTCTGACTTATCACCATGATTTGCTTGCATTATGTACTCTTTTTGGGCCAAATTACTGGACTCATCTTGTATGTATGTGCATTGTAATCAGATATAATTAATTCCTACATATATTTCTGTGCATTCATTATCTATTTTATGGTACTTCTCGTATCAAGTGAAACTGTCATTTTGTCTTCACTATCAGCCAGCTCAGAATCAAGTGCAATAGGAAACTATACAAAATGCAAAGCTTGAGCCAAATCGGAGAACAAATAGCCGTTCATTGCAACTTCATTATTGAACGTTTATTATAGAACCGCATGATGACAGTCACATATTCAGTCATCATCGTTTAGTGGTCCATATGGGCATCCAAGATACTGATCAGCAATCCTGCCAGCCTCCCTGAACCCTGACAACATGGCACCGGGCACTGTGGCTGGGTAGTTCCTGATGGTGTGTTCTCCAGCAAAGAACAGTCGGGGTCCACTGTTTCCTCCACCCTCAGAACTGTCTATTGGGGCTGCCAGCACATCACAAGTATCACCTAGAACATAATGTCTCCACTGACCAGAGCACATCCCTATTACCAGAACTGTGAGATGAGATAAAGCTGTATGAGCCTCTGGCCCATGGATCTGCTCGCCACCTGGTAACCACCGATTCCTTTGGCTGTAGTACAAATCAATCAATACAATCATTACTAGGAGAGGAGAAATACCTCAGTAGGCACAGAGCTGCTAAAGATGTCAGTGAGCACTTTGATGCACCGACCCACTAGAATGTCATCGCTGACCTTCTCGAGAGAGTCAGCAGACTCCCCAGCTATGAGAGCGATGAGGGTGGGTGTGTCATAGATGGCCCAGAAGAGAAACATCTCCCCTCTATTGGCGTGTCCCTGGTTTATGTGACCAAACAGATGCGTGCTCGGGTCCCAGAAGGCACGGTCGAAACACAGGACCAGCTGAAAGGTACGGAAACAGAAGTGTTCAAAAGCGACTTCAAGTTGGCAAACCAGCAATGCTGACAGTTCTCAAAAGTTCACCTTGTTCAAGTTTCCGAAGCCATGCTTCTCAATGGCCTGCACTTTCCATTCAGGCAGTGGGGGCTCGAACTGGAAGGCTTTGTTCTCAAGGGGGTTGGCACCAACACAGGCCTTCAGCACCCCAAGAGGCACTGTGCAAACACAAACATCGGCCTCATAAGTAGTTTTGCAGCCCTCTTTGATGGTTCCATCGTCCTCCACAGGAGCTGTGGTCACCTCTACCCCGGAGGATGAGTGTGTGATCGACTGAACAGCATTGTTGAACTTTATGTCCAGCTTTTCTGACAGCTTCACGGGAATCATCGAGAATCCTTGCTTGACTGAAATGGATTCTGTGGTGACAAATTAAATGGGCTATTAATCCTTTCATTCCAGGGATTTTACATGTGACACATTCCTGTGGATCACCACACAACACACACTTGCTGCCAGAACTCCCTTACTGTTACAACAGACAAGCATTACGAAACAAATAAATGAGGAATAGGTTCAAAATGAATACAAAAGTACATAACTGTTCAGGTGGCAGCCAGAGAATTCGTATTCATCGTCCTGGTCCCAGTGCTGCAGAGACAAATCAAAGACTGAAGTAGCATTGGCGAACTCCAAATTGGCTACATGCCAATCTAGTATACGACGGTCCACTTGGTTCATGTAGCAGTCGCTCAAACAGTTGAGCAGTTAAAATTAAATGCAAAAAAGTCGCCTAGATACCTGGGTTGAGAGGTCAACATTTCCTGTATGCTGAGTGAAAGATCGTTGTTCAGCTTTTCCAGCGTTTTAAAATTCTAAACAGGCAAAACTTACCGAACAGATAGACAGACCGACCAACTGGACCAACTGACAGTTAGACACATCAAATGACTGACGGACATATGGACATACCAACTGACTGACAGACAGACACACCAACTGACAGACAGACAGAATGGACGGACATACCAACTTACCGACAGACAGACAGACACACCAACTTGACAGACAGACAGAACGGTCAGACAGACCAGACAGACAGACAGAATGGACGGACATACCAACTTACCGACAGACAGACAGACAGACACACCAACTTGACAGACAGACAGAACGGTCAGACAGACCAGACAGACAGACAGAATGGACAGACACACCAACTGACCGACAGACAGACACACCAACTGACAGACAGACAGACAGACAGACAGACAGACAGACAGACAGACAGACAGACAGACAGACAGACAGACACACCAACTTGACAGACAGACAGAACGGTCAGACAGACCAGACAGACAGACAGAATGGACGGACATACCAACTTACCGACAGACAGACAGACACACCAACTTGACAGACAGACAGAACGGTCAGACAGACCAGACAGACAGACAGAATGGACAGACACACCAACTGACCGACAGACAGACACACCAACTGACCGATAGACAGACACACCAACTGACCGACAGACAGACACACCAACTGACAGACAGACAGACAGACAGACAGACAGACAGACAGACAGACAGACAGACAGACACACCAACTGACAGACAGACAGACACACCAACTGACCGACAGACAGACACACCAACTGACAGACAGACAGACACACCAACTGACAGACAGACAGACACACCAACTGACCGACAGACAGACACACCAACTTGACAGACAGACAGAACGGACAGACAGACCGGTCAGACAGACCAGACAGACAGACAGAATGGACAGACACACCAACTGACCGACAGACAGACACACCAACTGACAGACAGACAGAACGGACAGACAGACAGACAGACAGACAGACAGACAGACAGACAGACAGACAGAATGGACGGACATACCAACTTACCGACAGACAGACACACCAACTGACAGACAGACAGACAGACAGACAGACAGACAGACAGACAGACAGAATGGACGGACATACCAACTTACCGACAGACAGACACACCAACTGACAGACAGACAGACAGACAGAACGGACAGACAGACAGACAGACAGACAGACAGACAGACAGACAGACAGACAGACAGAATGGAAGGACATACCAACTTACCGACAGACAGTCACACCAACTGACAGACAGACAGACAGACAGAACGGACAGACAGACAGACAGACAGACAGACAGACAGACAGACAGACAGACAGACAGACAGACAGACAGACAGACAGACAGTATAAAGCGGTAAGCCAAAGCTGACCTTAAGTGCAGCATTCAAATCTCTAGAAGTGGCGCGATATCTGAACAGCTTAGATGGATCGGCCGTCTCTCGATCATACAGAGATTCGTCTTTGTCTAATTCTCTGTACTCGTCATACAGCCGCTCTACAAGACTCTTGATTTTCAGCATCTAAACCGACCACATGTAAGCATTTCGGCTGCGGGGTGGTAAATTTTAAATCCTGACGGTATAGCGACGGCTGACGAGGGTTGAGTGGATGGTAGCCAAAAGTCCGATTTTTTTTTGTTAAAATCAAGGTTTTTGGCTTATTATTTTTCGTTAGAATAGGTTGATGGAAATAAGCTATTCCAAGCTCATTTACATCTAATCTAAGCTTTTCAAACCAAAACTCTTCAAAAAATTCCAGAGGGGGCAGCGACCAGAAGGGTGCTAGGTGAGAGCTTGAGGAAATTCAACCCCTTCAGCAGTCGTTTTGCCCATGTCTGAGTCTATGTCTGCCGCTTAGTACTTCTATTTTCGGGTCAGGGCATCCCTAAATCTGTCTCGGAGAGCAGGAGGGTCCCTTCCAACCAAGCAGAACCCCTAAACCGAAGGAAGGAAACAAGCAAAAAAAGTGTACTCAAATATTGGACACTGGCTGAAACTAACAAACTACCTGGGTCTGCACTTTCTTCTGTTTTTCCAGAAGCTCCACAATGGTCTGCCAGAATTCTAACTTCCGTTCCTTCACGCGCTTTTCTTGGTATCTAGAATGAAGTCAGCTTTTGACTCTGTCTCTGTCGTCCGCCGGATAGACAGTCCTTATCGATGCGTCAGATGCATTTTTCATAACCAAAGTTGCAGAGGGGCCCGAGCTCGGTACCGTGCAACCTAATCTGCGCAACGCGCCATGGTAATGCTAATTTGCGCAATGAAAAAAATCAACTATTTCAGTCCAAACTAGCGATTTTTGACGATTTTTAGCCGAAAAATTGAGATTGTTTCGATTTTTAAAACTTTTCTTTCTAGTGCCCAAACCCCTCCCAAAATTTGGGCTCAGACCCCAACCCCTTCGGCAGATGACCTGTTACATAAATGATTCAGCCTATATTAGTAGAAAAAATCAAACAAACCCTCACTTAAGCAGCAGCTCAACCACATCTCCCAGTGTCAACTTCCGCTTGCCAATGTAATCCAGCTTGGCGGAGTGACTAAGGTAAGCGGCGGCGTCCAGAATCCGATTGAATTCGGCTTCGATCATTTCGTCTTTGTGTCGCTCGATCTACCAACAAACCGCCGTCACCGATACCCAACCCGGCGTAGCGGCTAGCTCTCACCGACTTGCCATTGTAGTCGAAGATAGGACACTTCATCTTTATCTTCTGCAGCTCGAACGGCAATTGACGTGCCACCACTGCCAGTGGGTTGCCACCTATCCGACCATTGGATAGTTAGTTTTGGCGGCAAATTTAAACCACTTCATTTCCTACCTAATCCAGTGACGATCATAGCACCCAGATCGGCCAAATAACTGCCTTTCTTGAACGTACTGACGCGACCGCCGACGCGGTTCTGAAAACGCACAACAGCCTATTATTATTAATCACAGTCAGACACTTAAACCAACGCCGTTTAAGGTATCGATACTCTAGATTTCAAGGTACCGGCAGCGGCACCGAATTTCTATAACCAAGAATGCATAAAGGAGTAGCAAAAATGTGCCGCTCAGCGGCCGGCCCGAGTGTCGATGCGCTGTACCAAAATTAGTGGAGCTGGATTTCAGGAGTAATTGCGCACATACATGGGGGTCCGGGGGGTTGCCCACCCCCAACTTGGGCTCGAGCCCCCCAACACGACCCCACCCACCCACCTGAAGCCGACTTTTGTTCCTGACACCACTCACCAAAATCGGCGCGACCCCCCAAGCCGGCAGGCCCACCCCCAAATTTTCGGATTTTGACTACCCCCAACACATTTTTCCGGCCCATGTATGATTGCGCATGCGCTTTATTGCAGCGCAACCTGATTTCTGAGCAAGAATGACGTCAACAAAATGTTTAGTGGTTTTCTACAACGGCAATTCATTGCATACTTGGTCTAAGATCTTCAATCAGCACAATAACTGAAATAAGTGTCCAATTGCAAGACAAGATTGCAAGATATCTGTGAAATGCATCAGGCTTTTTGCATTTGTGAAACTTTCCACTTTTAACGCAGCACACGAGCTCGGCCATGTACACATGCCACATGCTTGCATATTCTAGATTTTTTACCTTTCTTTCCCTTTATCATGTTGCCGTAGACTTGAGAAATAATCGGCGGCAGCTATATTCCCAAAGACAGATTGAATATCCCGCTCAGAAATCAGGTTGCGCTGCAATAAAGCGCATGCGCAATTACTGGAGGGGTCGCGCGACCCCTCCTGAAATTTTGGTACAGTGCATCGACACTCGGCCGGCCGCTGAGCGGCACATTCTTGCTACTCCTTTATGCATTCTTGCTATAACTAGGGAACGACCGTAATTCCGACTTGGAATTCGATCGATCTGATCGAAGAGGTTCTGATTTCGAAATTAGAGGCTATCAGAACTTTCGTTAAAGTTTTAGGAAACCAAACACAATTTCTTGTTTACTGTTGCGTGTCTTACAGTCAGGCACTTAAATCCGTTTATGGTACTGGCACCATGACCATGAGTGCCGGTACCATATGGCACGAAATTTGAATGAAATGGAAATGTAGGGATGGGCAAAGAAATATCGATTTTTTTAGTGTTTAATTTTTTCAAGATGATTATCACGCAGCGGTGTAGACAATTTTAAAAGAAGTTCAGCAAAACAAACCGCACTCAAAAATGTTCAGTAGTTCTGGAGTTATCACCTTCTAAACTTTGATCCACTAAGGTCCCGGTTTTATTAAAGAGCGGTGTGCAGATCGGCTCATCAGCTTTTTGTCGGCTTCGTTCGGACTAGGTTATATTCGTACATTCAAAAGCTGTATGTAAAACTGAAAGTGCTTTTTCTGAGCTACAAAATTACAGGAAAGTTTGCGGCTTAGAGCTTGTTTATAACTTTATTAAGAGTCTGAGGCTCAGATACCCAAAAAATCGATAAAATCAACATTTGCGTAAAGTGCCGGACCCTCGCGCGTAATTGACTGTGTAAACGCATTACTTGGAAACTCTGTTGCAGTTCCGATTCAGATCGGAGCAAAAAAATCTGGTCCCGGTCGTAAGGTACCTTTACCTTTAGTCACTGGGGCGGGGGGTATAATCCCAAATATTGGGAGTGGGGTTGGGCACTAAAATACGCTCGGCTAAAAATCGTTAAAAATCGCACTAATTTGGCACCGGAGCGGTACCTTATACGGCGTTAAGTGCCTGACTACATTAAACCAATTATTCTACTCTACCGCGCCAATAATAGTAGATAATCCTTGAAATGGAAAGAGGTTTTACTTTAGAAAATAACAAAGAAATCAAATTACTTCAGAAACCCGACAACCATAAGAATATAGCGCATAAACTGTCACGTCTTTAGTTGCCTGACACCAAACTCGACTTCAAAAGCTAATTACCATACATGTAACGGGATCAGGGGTCTCTGACCCCCACCAGACTTAGGTCAGACCACCCGGAAGGAAACCGCCCCGAGACGATTGACCCCCTCCGATTTTCTGCCAAGTAATTTTTGAGCAAATTTTTGCGATCATTTACAATTTCAGACACAAAAATTGCCAAAATCTCCTTTAAAACAACACTTTTAGCTGTATTTGAGCCAAGACAGGGTTCGTGCGGCTTTTGTATAGCAAAATTCCCTGACCTTTCCCTGACTTTTCCATGACCAAAGTTAAAATTCCCTGACCAACCAGGATCAGGAAACTGCAATCAATCTGAGAAACTTTTAAAAAATTGGCTTTGTAAAACGCATTTAAACAGTATTCAGAGAGTAAATTTCCGGTTTAAGTAGTGTATTTAAAGTCAGAAGACCAATCTTCAAAAGGATGTTGTGTAAAGCTTGGCAGGACCATTTGGCCGCGAGATATTTTTGCTGCTATCAAATTTTTTCCCTGACCGGACACCAAATTCCCTGACTTTTCCCTGATTCCCTGACTTTTTTCTAAAATTCCCTGACTTTTCCATGACTCCCTGACTTTCCAGGTCCCGCACGAACCCTGCAAGATTACACATTTTTAGCCGAAAAATTGCGTCTTTTTCCGATTTCTGAGCGTGTTTAGTGGCTATAACCTCGTCCCTAGAATTTGGGCTCAGACCCATACATGTACTCGGGGGGTTTGGGGGGGGTTACCCCCCTGCTGGAAAGGCCAACCCCCCCTCACCCCCCCCGAGACAGGTTAAGGGACCCCTCCCCCTGACCAAAAAATACAAGTGGTGGTAGTGGCTCCAGTATTGACAAACTGGGTCAGAAATCACTAATTTTTAGCCTAAAATTCACTTAAAAAGCCTTTGGAAACCGAATTTGGCGTTTCCACTGCTGATATTTAAGAAAAATCGCTGTTTTTGGAAGCTCTTTTTGTCATTTTTTGCTTGTTTTTAGCTTTAAAACGCTATTTGACAGCTTAAAATAGCGATTTTTAGCGTCCTTACTGAAAAAAACGTGCTAAAAACGCATTTCTAGGCGTTTTGGAGCTTTTTGAAATTTGGTACCCCCACCTGGGCGAAACCCCCCCTCGACCCCCCACCTGAGGAAACCCCCCTACCCCCCTGCCCCCAGGTCGGCCCGGAGCTGTTACATGTATGCTCAGACCCCAACCCCCTCCCCCTTTTGGCTGATGACCTGTTACATGACGTATGCTAATCATAAATCGAAATTAGACGATTACAAATTACCCTGGCCTCTATCACAGTAACAGTGCATCCGAACTGCTGCAGTTGTCTTGCAGCTGAGAGTCCGGCCATTCCAGCTCCGATAACCAGTACCTTGCAAGCCGGTTTGCCTAAAATGGTCGTCTGTTTATAGCTAAGGTAACGGCATAAGCGGAGATTCTACCGGCTGTAACAGAGGGCCGTGTCATTGGTTCGAAGTAGCCGAAGTTTATATATCCGTAACGCGCCAGGAATGCGTGGATTCGAGAGATCAGCGAACTGTCACCTGAATAAATCCATTCAAACTTATTCTATTAGACCAAAACTATAGCCGAGTTTTTATCGTAAATAACGCGGTGGCCTTGTTTTAGGTTTTGGCCCTCTACAGTGAAACCGAGAATATGCCGGTCGGCTTATTTTCGAAAAACCCTGTAATTTTACAGTCTGGCAGTTTTAACGCCGTTTATGACATATTACATGGTACCGGTACCTAGGCTAGTGGCACCATATATGCAGACATGGCCTAGCATTTCGGCTGACGGGGGTAGAATTTTCAATTCCTGAGGGGGTAGGAGCACCTGAGGGGGGTGGTAAGCCAAAAAACCCTTGACTTTAGCCAAAAATCGGACTTTTTGGCTTACCACCCCTCAGCCCCGCTCAGGCGCTCCTGCCCCCCTCAGCAATTCAAAATTCTACCCCCCTCAGCCGAAATACTCGCCCATGTCTGGTCTGCATATTTGGTATCTGTACCTACCCCATAGCAATGGGTGCCGGTACCTTATGGTATGAAATCTGAACAGGAGTAGTACATTATATGGTACCGGTACAGGTATCAATGCAAAGGCAGGGGTACCATATATGGTGTCGGTACCATGAACGGCGTTAAGTCTAAGTACCTGACGGTTGTAAACAGATCAGCCACTGGAAGGAATGGGGGTTTTGAAGTCTGAGCTCTAATTACGGGTGTACACTTAAAATGGTTACTCTGATTTTAAATAAAGCTGAAAATTGTATTTTTCTAAATCTTCTGGATCTTCTGCTCTTACCTTTCGCATAAACCTTTTGTCTTACCTAGCACTACATAAACATAAGAAAAATAGGTTTAGCGCAGTGAAGCGCATAATTACTGTTCTACATATAAACAATCTCGTGTGAGAAATTGAAGAAAAAATCGGCCCACAAATTTAGGGCGCTCGGGAGGTGGAAAAATAGCCTTTAGGGACGTTTTTGGACTTTGATTTTGAAACAGGGGTAGACACCCTATGTACTGGGTTGGAAAGAGTTAAAAAGGAAGGAAAGAGTAGTAGAGTAGAAAGAATACTGTTATAGGGTTCCGGAATCTCTCTCAAAGCCTCTTCCACAGTCAGTTCTTGCGTGCAGTTCTTGAACCACAATTGCAACTGTAAAATAAGAGAAACTGTTGACCAACAACAACAATATTATCATTGCTTGAGGTACCAGTTTGTTGCGGAGGTAGAGAAAGACTTTGTGAGTGGCCTGAGCGCCTCTGGAAATGTCAGGAAAGCAGGCTTTCTCTTGACACGTCAGATCGTCGCTCGGTAGACGGCTCAGATCGGCCGTTCGCTCCAGATCTGCAACATGAACATATAGCAGGTCATCTGCCGAAGTATATATGGTGACTTTACCATATATGGTGACGGCACCATATCTGGTACCCCTACCTTCGAGCACTGTGGTGGTACCATATATGGTGACGGCATACATGTAACAGGTCATCCGCCGATGAGGGGAGGGGGGATCGGGGGGCCTGGCGCCGGCCAGGGGGGTCTGAGCCAAAATTTTGGGGGAGGGGGGTGGGCACTAAAAAACGCTCAAAAATCGAGAAAAATCGCAATTTTTGGCCTAAAAATCGCTAATTTGGGCTGAAATCATACATGTACTAGGGGGGGTTTGGGGGGGGGGGTTACGCCCCCAGCGGGAAAGGCCAAACCCCCCCCTCCCCCGAGACAGGTTAAGGGCCCCCCCCCCCCCCCCGACCAAAAAATACAAGTACTAGTGGTGGCTCCAGTATTAACAAACTGGGTCAGAAATCACTAATTTTTAGCCTAAAATTCACTTGAAAAGCCTTTGGAAACCGAATTTGGCGCTTCCACTGCTGATATTTAAGAGAAATCGGTGTTTTTGGAAGCCCTTTTTGTCATTTTTTGCTTGTTTTTAGCTCTAAAAAGCCATTTTGGCAGCTTAAAATTGCGATTTTTAGCATCCTTACTGAAAAAAACGTGCTAAAAACGCATTTCCAGGCGTTCTGGAGCTTTTTGAAATTTTGGACCCCACCTCTGGACGAAACCCCCCCTCGACCCCCCATCTGAGGAAAAACCCCCCCCTACCCCCCTCCCCCCAGGTCGGCCCGGAGCTGTTACATGTATGGCTGAAATGCAGCTAAAAAGTGCTGTTTTGCAGGCGATTTTGGCAATTTTTGTGTGTGAAAGTCATACATGTAACAGGTCATCCGCCGATGGGGGGAGGGGGGTTGGGGGGGTCTGGCGCCGGCCGGGGGGGGGGGGTCAGAGCCAAAATTTTGGGGGTGGGGGTGGGCACTAAAAAACGCTCAAAAATCGAGAAAAATCGCAATTTTTGGCCTAAAAATCGCCAAAAATCGCTAATTTGGGCTGAAATACAGCTAAAAAGTGCTGTTTTGCAGGCGATTTTGGCAATTTTTGTGTGTGAAAGTGCAAAAAATTGCAAAAATTTGCTCGAAAATTTACTTGCCAGAAAAATCGGAGGGGGGGGGGGGTCGGTGAAATCGTCTCGGGGGGGGGGGGGGGGGGGGTCCCCATCCGGGGGGGTCTGGCCTAGGTCGGGGGGCAGACCCCCCAGACCCCCTGTTACATGTATGGTTGAAAGTGTAAAAAATTGCAAAAATTTGCTCGAAAATGGGTCTGGCCTAAGTCGGGTGGGGGGGCAGACCCCCCAGACCCCCCTGTTACATGTATGGGTGACGGTACCATATATGGTACTCCTACCTTCGAGCACTGTGGTACCCCTACCTTGAGGCCAATTTCGGACTTGATTTTCTGCCATTAAACTCAATTTTCTCGTAACCGCAAGCTGATAGGCAAACGTTCCACTTACCAAAATGTAGAGCAATGACAGCTCTACGAAATTCTGCAATAAAATATGCTACTAAAGGGGTTGCAAAAGAGTTAGAGCGCCAAAAGTGGCTGAAGAGTATTTTAAGAACCCGAATTTCTAAATGAAAGAAAGGTGAAAAAGTTAGGCATGGGGCATGGGCATGGGCACATGCATTTGATCAGCCGAATCTGGTTTTTTCGTAAGACAATGTAAGAGGCCAACCATAAACTACAAAGTTCAGAGAAGGGTGGGGAAGTTGGTTGAGCGCCGGAAAAGATCGAAGGGTTGTGAGTTGGAATCGAAAAGAAAACGTCTCCAAAAACGTTCAGAATCGTCTGTGAATACATTTAACACCTTTCATTTTGTTTGAACTACAAAGGTTTACTGCACAGATGACTTCAGATCATGACTGAAGAGTCCTAAGCCCTCTAAAAATGGGCATGCTTGTGTATGTGTACTGGGACCAAATTTCCCAAACTGAATTTACTCGCTTGCGAATCGAAATTCAGACTTAAAACAT
>JASANB010002315.1:0-49182 GCA_030248155.1 Sabatieria punctata
TACATGTATGATAATTAGAACTACTCTAATACATAAAACAACAAAACGGATAGTCAAAAAGGCTGTACGTACACGACAAACTAAATTCAGCCTTCTGACCAACCGTTTATACCTCTGTTCATTTTCCCTCTTTTTCTATCAGTTACAAATATATTAAATATAAACCTAAGCCATCGTCAGTTCAGTAACAGTATCATCATAGATTATCCGGTTATTCTGCACACAGACACCTTTGTGATTGGTTGTCAGAAAATTCAGTTACCTTTCGGTTTAGAGAGCAGAAAAAGACTCAGTTATAATGCAAGTGGTAAATATTGAAAGTGCCGTCAATCACAGTCGAATTCATCAGTGCTTTCGGCTGAGAGTGCAACAGACACAGGGCACTTTGCTCACTGTGACTCACTGCATAGCAGGAGGATGCCAGACTGCAGGACTGGAAACAACTGACTGCTCCTTCACTCTTGCTCACTGACTTTATCACCGATTCATCTGAGCCTCTCTCACCCTCTGCTACACGCACAAATCTATACGCCCAGGTTTGTGCATCTGCAACAGTTCTCATGTACTGATTGACGCCGCCACAGCAATGCTGACCACATACCATACTGACAAATGACCTGCTTGCTGAGTCTGTTTGAGTAGGTCCTGAGACACTTGGTGTTGGTGCTCAAACAGACCTTCTGCTCATCTCCGTTATTGTTTGGTTCTCCACCACCATGACGTTCGTCTTGTAGACAGAGGCCATTTCTCACCTAAGTCTTCCAAGCCACCGCCAACTGTTTTGGTCAGGTACCAGCGACACACGCAAGCAGGTGGGTCGTACGTCATGTTCATCCTAGACAAAGAAACTATGCCATTCAACCAATAAAGGTGCTGCTAATACCAGTTGTAGATCGTCTATTGTTATGGAATGGATTTGCCGGGCCCTATAGAAAGTCATCACGCCATCTATTTGGCCCTCCGGGTAGTTGTAGTGGTTGTACAGGATAGTTTGGTCGTCCACGGTTATCTGTAAACAAGCTCTCAATCAAGCCGATCAGTTTCTGTCCTAGTTCCGGGCTCAGGCTTAGGAGGACAAGCCGGTTGCCACTGTGGATCAGGTATACCTGTACCTGATTATCAGCTAGATTTGCAATACCCACCTGATACTAGTGTGGAATACATATACAGGGTGTCCCAAAAAATGACAACATTTCTTTTTGCTGCCATTTTCGCAATTTTCGACCAAATTGTTTGAAATTTGAAACATAAGTGCCAAAAAAGTGGGAATTTTATGTGTTAAAATTTGGTGCATCAGGATTGACCCAGTCCTGAGAAATTCAACAATATACAAAATTGAGAAATTTCAATTAAATGTAGAACAGCATAAAAAATTGAAACTTTTCTTTTTGCTGTATCTTCGTTAATTTTGGTCGGAATTGGATGAAATTTTGAATATATGCGCAGAATAACGGGTGGATTTGTAGATCAAAAGTTGGCGCATGAACCCAGCCCAGTTCTTGACATAAAAAAATCCCGATCACAATACAACGACACTATTGATTTTCGCGCCCATTAGCTGTAATGAAGCTTCTGTAAGCGTAATTCAGTCTGTCACCCCAAACATGCTAAGAAATGTTTATGATGCTTATGGGAAACGGTTGCAGCAGTGTATTAACTCAAACGGAGGTCATCTGAATGGTGTTCTTATTCCTTAGTTCTCAGAGTTTGCACGTTCTTCACTTTGCTGCAGTAAAAACGCTGATTTTCTTTAGTTTCCAAGTACTAGCGATATGGACTGATTAGTGCCAGAACTTTTGACCTACAAAACATCTGCGCATATATTCAAAATTTCATCCAATTCCGACCAAAATTAAAGAAGATACAGCAAAAAGAAAAGTTTCCTTTTTGATGCTGTTTCTACATTTAATTGAAATTTCTCAATTTTATATATTGTTGAATTTCTCAGGATTGGGTCACTCCTGATGCACCAAACTTTAACACATAAGAGTGCTTGCCAAAAAAAGTCAGGCAAGCTCCCTTATGGAATTTTTTGACCCCCCCATTTTTATTGGCTCATTTGAATTGCCCTATTATGAAACTCCCACAGCCGCGTCGGTTGCGCTCTGGCCGCACTCAAACCGGAGTAATGGTTTGAAGAAGGGTGCTGCGCCGGATCTCCCAGATTTGGCTCCTCCGTGCTCTTTCAACTGCTGCTGTGGCAGCTTTCGAGATAGCACCTTGAAATTGGACACACTTATACAGATTTTCCCGCTCTTTCAAACGCAATAGAGAGCAACTGAATACGATGAAAACTGCCAGATTCAGACGCGATTTATTAAAGTTCGGGGGACTCGAAATAGACGTGTCTTTCAATTGAAAGAAGTGCCTATGTGGCAACGAGCTCCAGAGCTGATATTTTCAACATAAGTTGACCATGTAAGGATGTATCAAAACCTACAGGCAAACCCACCGATTCGGCTTTGTTTGGGAGCTGTGCAGCTTTGAAGATGACCCTTTTGATCACGACTTTTAGGCATGACAAGCAAATGTAGATCAATTACTCTTTGTCGAAGGCACCTAGAGAGCTGTCACTTGCAGCCCATACTAAAACGAACATGCTCTTTCAGAATATCAGCTTCATTTTCCTGTCCAGTTCTTCCGTCCCAAGTAATTTTCACATTTTCATGTGTATGCTGAATCTGACCGAATTTCCGGTACCATCTAACTAGGCTGGTCACTACTCCTGTAGTTTCTGGTTAATCAACCTGAAATTTATTCCGATTGTGCAGAATTTCCCCCTCTTTCAACTAGTGTTGTTATGACTATAGTCAAAGTCAAAGTCATAGTTAATACTTTTTGTGATATCGCAGTCAAATGGGCAGGTAGTCAAAGTCAAAGTTTGACTACCTTGGTTACCATAAATACGTAGTCAAACGAAGACGAGGTAGTCAAACCGTTTGACTATGACTACATTTTCTTATAAGCAGCGGCTTTTCAAGCATATTTTCCACATTTTTTCGGTTTGCAACTAGTGTTTCCGATCAAATTAAAATTAAATAACAAAATTAAATTGTTTTGGCCAAAATCACCAAGTACATAGCAATTTAATAACAAATTAAATTTCTCGCGATGACTGTCAAACAAATTAAAATTATATTAAATTTAGTAAAATTGGCCTAGAAAATTGATATAAATTTGATATGAATTTGATATAAATTTGCTTGATTTGGCAGTTTCACTAACCAAAGCCTGGCTACAAAACAACAAGTTCAGTCCAAAGATGACCTTCTTCATGCTTAAAGCAAAGATATTAACTGATTAAATGCTAATTTGTAGACCATTTGTCGCCATCTGAAGCAAGGTCAACTCAGTTTTGAGCTGTTTCCTCAGGGATTGAGTATTGATTTTAGCAAATTTATATTTAATTGATATCAAATAACAAATTTGTATCAAATTTAATTTCAGAATTTGGGTACCAAGCAAATTAATAGCAAGTTATTTTTCTCTGAAGGCTGAGCAAGCAATTTAAAAGTTATTTAATTTAAAATTAAATTTACTCGGAAACACTATTTGCAACTAAATATTTTATAAATTCATTTCATTTTTTGCTCTTTAGAAGACAAACAACCCTTTTCTCTAAAACTGTGAACTGATAACAGGTGTCAGCAGCATACATGTAACAGGGGGTCTGCCCCCACCCGAGTTAGGAGACCCCTCGGATGGGGACCCCCTCCCGAGACGATTTTCCCGAGCCCCCTCCGATTTTTCTGGCAGATAATTTTTTGAACAAATTTTAGCGATTTTATGATTTCAGACACAAAAAATGGTAAAATCGCCTGTAAAACAGGATTTTTAGCTGTATCTCAGCCCAAATTAGCGATTTTTGGCAATTTTAGCCAAACATCCCCCGCTGGCACCAGACCCCCTAACCCCCATCCCCCTTTGGCGGATGACCTGTTACATGTATGGGTTGTCTGTCAGTCAGCAAATATCTGCTTGATGCAAGGCAAATTAAACAGTTTGATCAAGGTGAAAATTATGACATACGTACAGTACAATACCTCTCTTATGGAGCAAAAAGAGAAAAATCAAGAACTACTTTGATTTTACACCAAACTAAACCGGGTATTTGCCTATTTTTGCGTTTCTTTCCGAAAGATGTTTTTTTACATAGAAATTTTTGAAAATTAAACATTTCTGGGTTAATTTTTAGCAGTTAACTATACTGTTTATTTCAAAGTAAACACTTTGTTGACTCAGTCAAAGTCATTTTGACTGACACTTGGTGACTGAAGGTTATAAATCGCTGAAAACGTCAATTTTGCCATGTCTCAAAAAGTAGTCAAAGTAGTCAAACCGGTGGCCATGGTAGTCAAATGGTTTGACTACAATATAGTCAAATTTGACTACTTGGGTATTGTACTCAAACGAGTGGTAGTCATAGTCATAGTCAAACGGAAATTTTGGTATTGTAACAACACTACTTTCAACTGATTCACTCGCCGCATCAATCGGATGCTCAGTTCAAATGTTAAATCTGATTGTTTACAAATGCGTTTTCTGCAGTGCAACCCTGGGACACATCATCGATTAACTTTGCTCAAAAGTGCAAGGCTTTGTCTACACTTATAGAAAACGACAATAGGACACCAGCTTATATAGCACGACCACAACCGCTCTACCTTTAAGTAAATTTTGTTGAATAAAATTTACATGCTGTAGTACATTTAGCGGCTCCATACTAGCAAGAATTTATTGATAAAAGTAAGTGCACTGTAAGTTTATTATTTTGTTGCATAGTATATTTCGAACGTTCAAACACTCAGTCATAACTGAGTTAAAAATAGCAGAAAAATAATATAACATGGCACTTCATTTACACAGCTTCAAGACCGAGATATGCATAAAAAAACTCCAACCACACGAGGTTGGGTACGTTGCGCTTTATGCAAAGAAGCGTAAGAAGATCATAGCAGGAAAGGCTTTTGTATAATTCTTTGTCGCATTTTCTTGCCCAGTTTTTCCCATACAAAGTTTTACTGAAGTTTGCTTCTACTTACAAAAGCAGATTTTAGCTAGTGCTTCCGATCAAATTAAAATTAAATAACAAAATTAAATTGTTTTGGCCAAAATCTCCAAGTAAATAGCAATTTAATAACAAATTAAATTTCTCGCGATGACTGTCAAACAAATTAAAATTATATTAAATTTCGTAAAATTAGCCTAGAAATTTGATATAAATTTGATATGAATTTGATATAAATTTGCTTGGTTTGGCAGCTGCACTAACCAAAGTCTGCTACAAAACGACAAGTTTAGTCAAAAGATGACCTTGTTCATGCTTATGGCAAGATATTAACTCATTAAATGCTAAATTGTAGACTATTTTGCTGCCATCTGAAGAAAGGTCAACTCATTTTGGTCTGACACGACCCGAGTTTTGAGGTGTTTCCTCAGGAATTGAGTATTGATTTTAGCAAATTTATATTTAATTCATATCAAATAACAAATTTGTATCAAATTAAATTTCAGAATTTGGGTACCAAGCAAATTAATAGCAAGTTATTTTCTATTGAAGGCTGAGCAAGCAATTTAATAGTTATTTAATTTCAAAATAAATTTACTCGGAAACACTAATTTTAGCATTGCGCTTTATGAGAGAGTACTTAGCAACGTTTGACTCTAAGAGTAACGACAATGGCCTGACTTACCACCTCCAGTCATTACTGTGCCAGTTCTACCACCGCCGTAACACATGTCTTAATCGATGGCAATTTATAGCTAACTGCAGCTTCTTGTGCACTTTAAGAGTCGGTCCACGAAAAAATCGAACATTGACGCGAAGAGCTCTGTACAGCTCATTTTTCAAAATCACCGCACAGATGTGAAACTTTCAGCGATTGTAGACCTTGAAAAGAAATGAAAAAGTTTGCCATCCGATTTTCTCTAGCTCCATTTCAACCCAAGTTATGGACCCTCGAAAATCGGGATTTTGGCACTCTCCAGTGGCATCACCCTAACTTTGAACGGCTGCGGTTTACTAGTCTGTAGACTAAATTTTATCAGTTATGGCTCGTTAGAAAGACCATGTCAAGTAGTTTCAAGCGCTTCTGTCAGATTTTTAAAAAATTGGTCTCGTCTTGTGCAATTCGCCGTAAACTTTAACAGGCCGTATCTTAAAATTGAACATGGTATCTCAAACAGTGACTATCATAGCCGGAATCTCCGTTCTTTTCTGCGTCGAAGGGTATCAACCATATTTATATGGAGTTGCAATCTGACAATCAAACGATCAGTTGAAAGTAGGGTGGTCGGACACTTTCAAAAATCCGGTTTTTTTGCGCTTTTCGGTCACCCACCAAACTTTGAACGGCTGCCGTTCACTAGTCTGTTGACCAAACGTTATCAGTTATGGCTCGTTAGAAAGACCATGTCAAGTAGTTTCAAGCGCTTCTGTCAGATTTTTAAAAAATTGGTCTCGTCTTGTGCAATTCGCCGTAAACTTTAACAGGCCGTATCTTAAAATTGAACATGGTATCTCAAACAGTGACTATCATAGCCGGAATCTCCGTTCCTTTCTGCGTCGAAGGGTATCAACCATATTTATATGGAGTTGCAATCTGACAATCAAACGATCAGTTGAAAGTAGGGTGGTCGGACACTTTCAAAAATCCGGTTTTTTTGCGCTTTTCGGTCACCCACCAAACTTTGAACGGCTGCCGTTCACTAGTCTGTTGACCAAACGTTATCAGTTATGGCTCGTTAGAAAGACCATGTCAAGTAGTTTCAAGCGCTTCTGTCAGATTTTTAAAAAATTGGTCTCGTCTTGTGCAATTCGCCGTAAACTTTAACAGGCCGTATCTTAAAATTGAACATGGTATCTCAAACAGTGACTATCATAGCCGGAATCTCCGTTCTTTTCTGCGTCGAAGGGTATCAACCATATTTATATGGAGTTGCAATCTGACAATCAAACGATCAGTTGAAAGTAGGGTGGTCGGACACTTTCAAAAATCCGGTTTTTTTGCGCTTTTCGGTCACCCACCAAACTTTGAACGGCTGCCGTTCACTAGTCTGTTGACCAAACGTTATCAGTTATGGCTCGTTAGAAAGACCATGTCAAGTAGTTTCAAGCGCTTCTGTCAGATTTTTAAAAAATTGGTCTCGTCTTGTGCAATTCGCCGTAAACTTTAACAGGCCGTATCTTAAAATTGAACATGGTATCTCAAACAGTGACTATCATAGTCGGAATCTCCGTTCTTTTCTGCGTCGAAGGGTATCAACCATATTTATATGGAGTTGCAATCTGACAATCAAACGATCAGTTGAAAGTAGGGTGGTCGGACACTTTCAAAAATCCGTTTTTTTGCGCTTTTCGGTCACCCACCAAACTTTGAACGGCTGCCGTTCACTAGTCTGTTGACCAAACGTTATCAGTTATGGCTCGTTAGAAAGAATATTTCAAGTAGTTTCAAGCGCTTCTGTCCGATTTTTAAAAAATTGGTCTTGTCTTGTGCAATTCGCCGTAAACTTTAACAGGCCGTATCTTAAAATTGAACATGGTATCTCAAACAGTGACTATCATAGTCGGAATCTCCGTTCTTTTCTGCGTCGAAGGGTATCAACCATATTTATATGGAGTTGCAATCTGACAATCAAACGATCAGTTGAAAGTAGGGTGGTCGGACACTTTCAAAAATCCGGTTTTTTTGCGCTTTTCGGTCACCCACCAAACTTTGAATGGCTGCCGTTCACTAGTCTGTTGACCAAACGTTATCAGTTATGGCTCGTTAGAAAGACCATGTCAAGTAGTTTCAAGCGCTTCTGTCAGATTTTTAAAAAATTGGTCTCGTCTTGTGCAATTCGCCGTAAACTTTAACAGGCCGTATCTTAAAATTGAACATGGTATCTCAAACAGTGACTATCATAGTCGGAATCTCCGTTCTTTTCTGCGTCGAAGGGTATCAACCATATTTATATGGAGTTGCAATCTGACAATCAAACGATCAGTTGAAAGTAGGGTGGTCGGACACTTTCAAAAATCCGGTTTTTTTGCGCTTTTCGGTCACCCACCAAACTTTGAACGGCTGCCGTTCACTAGTCTGTTGACCAAACGTTATCAGTTATGGCTCGTTAGAAAGAATATTTCAAGTAGTTTCAAGCGCTTCTGTCCGATTTTTAAAAAATTGGTCTCGTCTTGTGCAATTCGCCGTAAACTTTAACAGGCCGTATCTTAAAATTGAACATGGTATCTCAAACAGTGACTATCATAGTCGGAATCTCCGTTCTTTTCTGCGTCGAAGGGTATCAACCATATTTATATGGAGTTGCAATCTGACAATCAAACGATCAGTTGAAAGTAGGGTGGTCGGACACTTTCAAAAATCCGGTTTTTTTGCGCTTTTCGGTCACCCACCAAACTTTGAACGGCTGCCGTTCACTAGTCTGTTGACCAAACGTTATCAGTTATGGCAGTCTGATCTTGTGCAATTCGCCGTAAAATTTAACAGGCCATATCTTAAAATTGAACATCGAATCTCAAAAAGTGACTATCATATATGGCACTACTTGAAATGGCCTTTCTAACGAGCCATAACTGATAAAATTTAGTCTACAGACTAGTAAACCGCAGCCGTTCAAAGTTAGGGTGGGTGACCGAAAAGCGCAAAAAAACCGGATTTTTGAGTGTCCGACCACCCTACTTTCAACTGATCGTTTAACTGTCAGATTGCAACTCCATATAAATATGGTTGATACCGTTAGACGCACAAAAGAACGGAGATTCCGAATATGATAGTCACTTTTTGAGATACCATGTTCAATTTTAAGATATGATCTGTTAAAGTTTACGGCTAATTGCACAAGATCACACCAATTTTTTGAAAATCTAATAGAAGCGCTTGAAAGTGCTTGAAAAGATCTTTCTAACGAGCCATAACTGATAACATTTCGTCCACAGACTAGTGAACGGCAGCCGTTCGAAATTTGGTGGGTGACCGAAAAGCGCAAAAAAACCGGATTTTTGAGTGTCCGACCACCCTACTTTCAACTGATCGTTTGACTGTCAGATTGCAACTCCATATAAATATGGTTGATACCGTTAGACGCACAAAAGAATGGAGATTCCGAATATGACAGTCACTTTTTGAGATACCATGTTCAATTTTAAGATATGATCTGTTAAAGTTTACGGCGAATTGCACAAGATCACACCATTTTTTGAAAATCTGATAGAAGCGCTTGAAAGTACTTGAAAAGATCTTTCAAACGAGCCATAACTGATAACATTTCGTCCACAGACTAGTGAACCGCAGCCGTTCAAATTTAGGGTGATGCCACCAGAGAGTGCCAAAATCCCGATTTTCGAGGGTCCATAACTTGGTTCCAAATGCAGCTAGAGAAAATCGGATGGCAAACTTTTTCATTTCTTTTCATGGTCTTCAATCGCTGAAAGTTTCACATCTGTGCGGTGATTTTGAAAAATCAGCTGTACAGACTAATGTTTGATTTTTTCGTGGACCGACTCTTAAGCATCAAGGGCGCAAGGCATAACCAGCTCTAGCAAAAAAGTCACCAGAAAAGATGGGCCAAAATCCTGCAGCGCTCAGGCTTGCATATTGCGCACGTTATAGGTGTACGACATCTATTGAGCTTTTCCGTAAGAGTAGACAAAGCCTTGCACTTTTGAGCAAAGTTAATCGATGATGCGAGCCAGGGTTGCACTGCAGAAAACGTATTTGTAAAGAATCAGATAACATTTGAACTGAGCATCCGATTGATGCGGCGAGTGAATCAATTGAAAGAGCGGGAAATTCTGCACAATCGGAATAAATTTCCGGTTGATTAACCAGAAACTACAGGAGTAGTGACCAGCCTAGTTAGATGGTACCGGAAATTCGGTCAGATTCAGCATACACATGAAAATGTGAAAATTACTTGGGACTGAAGAATTGGACAGGCAAATGAAGCTGATATTCTGAAAGAGCATGTTCGTTTTAGTATGGGCTGCAAGTTACAGCTCTCTAGGTGCCTTCGACAAAGAGTAATTGATCTACATTTGCTTGTCATGCCTAAAAATCGTGATCAAAAGGGTCATTTTCAAAGCTGCACAGCTCCAAAACAAAGCCGAATCGGTGGGTTTGCCTGTAGGTTTTGATACATCCTTACATGATCAGTTTATGTTGAAAATATCAGCTCTGGAGCTCGTTGCCACATAGGCACTTCTTTCAATTGAAAGACACGTATATTTCGGGTCCCCTGAACTTTAATAAATCGCGTCTGAATCTGGCAGTTTTCATCGTATTCAGTTGTTCTCTATTGCGTTTGAAAGAGCGGGAAAATCTGTATAAGTGTGTCCAATTTCAAGATGCTATCTCGAAAGCTGCCAATTTGACAGCAGTGGAAAGAGCATGGAGGAGCGAAATCTGGGAGATCCGGCGCAGCACCCTTCTTCAAACCATTACTCCGGTTTGAGTGCGGCCAGAGCGAAACCGACGCGGCTGTGGGGGTTTCATAATAGGGCAATTCAAATGAGCCAATAAAAATTGGGGGTCAAAAAATTCCATCGGCCGCCCACTGCCTGACTTTTTTTGGCAAGGACTCATAAAATTCCCACTTTTTTGGCACTTATGTTTCAAATTTCAGACAATTTGGTCAAAATTTGCGAAAACGGCAGCAAAAAGAAATGTTGTCATTTTTTTTGGGACACCCTGTATGTATATGTAAAAATACATATTATGAATTATTATTGGAATACATATATGTATATGTATATGTATTGCTCAGAGAATATGTTTATGTATATGTATTTTGAGGCCACTATGTATTAAAAATACATATTTGAAAATACATATTGAATTTCTGCTGAAATGCTGAATTTTTAAGTCTCTGCCTGCCATCCACAGCAGAAAATTACATTTTCTTCGGGATGCCAGGCCAGTGTCTAAATTTGCTCCAGTGAAAAAAAAGCCACAGATTTGGTGTTAAATTGAATAATATCATCACCGTGTAAACTGGTGCGAGGCGGAAAAAGAAGTTCTAATGAGGGAACGTTTAGATTTTCAAATTCAGTGGATAAATGGCAGTAGAAAACGCTCTTTTCTTTTGACAGTTGTCCTAAACGAAATCATCGGGTATTGCGGTTTCAAAAACAAAGTTCATAGCACAGGTCTCCCTTACACAAAATGACTGACTTGACTGTACATGGAGGATTTTTTACAGAATTTAACTGTGGAAATTATTGCTAAATTGACTGAAGTACTGAATCAATTTCATGCCAATCAGATGCAAACGTAGACCCTTTCTCGTTTCAGTCACAAACAACTGTTTTAGCAGCATTTTTAAACTGAAAACTGGCCTTGAAAAATATGTATAATATGTATTTTATGTACATATTTTTTGAAAACTACATATACATATTATGTACATATATACGTATATTCGACTTCGGAAAACATATACATATATGTATATGTATATGTTATGTATTCCTGAAATTCAATATTTTGCCAACTGTACCTGATACCTATCTGATACCTGATCGGGTACTTTTGAACTGTGCCTACCTGATTTTGGGTATTTTTGGATTGAAACAGGAATACTGTTTCCCAGTTAATATATTTTCTAATTAACTTGCTATTAATTTGCTTGTTGCTGTCAAGAATTTTATTTACTAGCTATTTACTTGCTAGACACTGCAATTTCAAATTTAATTTGTTATTAACTTGTTATTTGCTAGAAATTTGCTATCTATTTGCTATCAATTTGCTAGAATTTGGTACAAATTTTTCGATCAACCAAATGATGCTTGCGAGATTTTCCGATTTTATAAGACTACCATAGTTATTATAAGATAGTGGTTTTCAAAAGGGCGTCAAAAGTGACCCATCTGGGCATTTTCCTATTTGTCCTATAAAGTGGAAAACCCCGGTACCGTTTAAAATCAAAACTATACATTGTATCTCAGTTTCAACAAGTTGAACAAGCAACAGCAGAAAGAGAAGCACCAGCAAGAATTTTCTCTAACGTAATCCCTAACATGAACAGATTCAGTAGTTTTCTATTTGCCGTATCTACAGTGGGAAAATATCGAAATTTTTAAAACATATTAATATAACTATACATATATGTTTTTCGCCAATCAAACATATAAATAACACATATAGTCATATGTTTCTGAAAATTGAATATGCACATATTTTTAAACATAAAACGTATTTGTGTAAAAGTCGCTTATTCACTTATATTTTGTCTTAATTTTCGATAATTCAAACTTTAGATTCTGAATTTCCTCTTTAAAACGGTTTGCAACAATTTAGATAGCATATACTCAGATTCAATAAGTATAAGTGAAAGTCAGATTTTGGAAAAGTTTACTGTCAAACAGCAACCAAAAGTCTTGAAATCATGAATTCCTATAGCAAAAATATGTATATGTTTCCAGAAACATATTGGCCTCAAAACATATAAGTACAAAACATATTTGACATGCAAACATATTGAGAAACATAAACATATATGTTTTCCCAAAAACAAACATATTTATGTTTTAAAACATATACATAAAACATATATGTTTCCCACAGTAGCCGTATCTACTGTCAGCCTAGAGACTGACTTTCGTCCATTACTTTAACTACATGCGTGGCGTACCAACCTTGGGTATCCTGGCGGCACATCAGATCCCAATCCAAGCGGGGAAAGATAGGGATAATGGATGAATATGCATGAGGCTAGTAAATTCCTAGTAAATTGCTAGCAAATTCCTAGCAAATTTGTCGTTCCCTCAATCCGAAATAAACTAGCTATTTATTTGCTAGGCGGCGCTTTGCCCGAAATTAACTTGCTAGGAATTTGCTATTTGCTACCTGATTTCGACCAAATATTTATTAACTTGCTATTTGTTATTAACTTGCTGGGAAACAGTAAACAGGAACAGGTATCAGGTACAAACAAAAGGTATCACACGGTAGTTTAAGACCGATTTGTTCATTAAAAGTGCGTGTTGGGAAGGCTATTTTTTCAAAAATTTCTCCCTATGGTTGGGCCGTTGCCCAACCAGGCTTCTTCACAGACTATAAAAACTCCTAGTTTCTTCTTATATTACATGTATTGTACACTGAAAATGCTTTCAAAAGCGTTTTTAAAGACAATTTTTCAAATTTTTCCCCCTGATTGGGCCATGGCCCATTGTTTTTTGCATTTTGTCTAGTTTTATAACGAAAAAATCTAAAAGAGACTCTAAGTAACTTAATTTTAGCTGCCTTTCAGGACTAAATTGGCATTTTGAGCGGTTTTTTCAAATCCGGTTTCACTAAAATCACTAAATAATCATTTTTTTTGCAAAATACTGTAGCTGATACCTGTATTGTGAATACCGAATACTTGATTGGGTATTTTTGAAATACCTGTACCTAATACCTGACATTAGGTGCTTTCTCAATAACTGCCCACAGTAGTTGTGGCCTAACGAGAACAGGAATTACTTTGAACTTGTGGTCGTAGGTCAGTTCGATCTGGATACTAAAGTTCTGGCCAGGTTTCAAGCTGTCAGGCACGGGCCGATATGGTAAGATGTCTTCACCAGTCCAATCGATAGCTTGAGTGACTGGGTCCCAGTCGTTTCGCTGAACACGCCAGTCGTTTTGTTGATGGTTTACGTAAATATACACAGGAGCTCTTTTCTGTGTGGTCTGGTCATCCTCCAGCTCCACCAACTTAAAGGCGCTTCTGAAAGTTCAACTGATCACACCAATTGAATTTAGGTCTGATTGCTACAGACCCCAGGCACAGCACAGCACAGCACCGCACAGCACAGCACATTACTTACATCTTATGGTTGAGTAAAGAGTAATCGGGGTTAGCGATGTACGGTATGTGTCCATTGATAGTGACCACTTGACCGACTTTCAACTTCTGCTTCAATGAAAGCTGAGCGTGAACGTGTCCACTACTACTGGGGCTGAGCGCATCCGCGATTTTGGACAGCTTGTCGGAGCCCACTTCAGCTAGCAGTCTACCGTTAGCCAGCGCCTTACACAGTTTGTTGGTGAACACCTCTCTAGTATAGCAGCGCTGTTCTGATGCCTCAAAGTAACTGTTTTCCTGGGCCGAACACTTTTGCTCAAAGGCTGAAACCATAGACACAGATATGGGTAATGGGCGGGGCTGAGGGGGTGACCCCCTCAGGCTCTCACCTAACCCCCTCAGATCGTTGCTAGTCCTCTCAAGAATTTTTGCAGTGCAGCACCTACCGTAGAGTTTCTGAGAAAGAAGTGCTTACTTTCGGCCGCAGAATCCATAAGTAGCTTGAAGAAAATAAGAGTGCACAGAAGCATAGCTGGTTTCTCTTTGTAGCGGAGATATACTTTGCTCTATAACAGTTATGTAGAATTTGCACATCTTCTAATGTATTACGTACACAAACTGTAAGAATAACGTAAGGTGAAGTTGAATAGCTGTCTGAGCCTCACTTGCTAATTGTTTTCGAACAACGTCTCCGAATAAAGAACATCTATTTTCAACTGTGCGCCATTTCGGTTATTGAGGGTACTAGCTGCAAAGACTCATCAAGAGCAAACTGCCATTAGAGAGCGTGTACGTACACACACATACGTATGTATATACAGACAGTAGTTATAGAAACCTGTAAACCAATCGAACTTTCGCCAACCACTTCGAACAATTTATCGAACCAAACACTAATATTCAGGGTGCGCCACAAAAAACCCAGCAGATTAGTATTTGCTGCAGCAAAAGTAAACCTCACCCGAGTTGAATGAATCTTTCTTGAATGAAAGACAAATAAACTCTTGACAGATTGGTGCAATGTTCATTACTCTGCCTGGTGCCTGAGATATTTGCCCTCATAGTAAAATCGGAATTTGGAACAGCAGCGATTTTCATTATTCCGTTGCACTTCATAATAAAACAGTTTCCTACAGCTAAGGACTAAGGGACGGCGTCAAAATGGGCTAGGTGGATCTTGCATTTGCCCCCAGATCTGGCCCAAGATCTGTGCCCAGATCTGTGGCAATGATGGGCCCAGATCTGGGGCAGAACCCCAAATCTGGCTTCGCCGGCCGAACTTTTTTAGCCGACGCTCTTCGTCGGCGCTCTTATAAAAAGTGCATTCGTAATTAGGGCTGGGGCGGGGCAGAGCTTTATGGACAACACCTGGGCTAACCTTACACATTAGTAATAAGCTACGCGCCGACTTTTATTGCTCTGAATCATGGCCTCAGAGGAACACAAGGTTTTGGTGTTATTCGAAGGAGAAGCGAGTCCCATTTATTTTTGTGAACGAAAGGGATATTAATCAAATGAGAAATGAGTGCCAAATTCCATTACAAGTTTTACTCTGGCGCTGTAGAACTGAGAGTCAATGTTGTGTTTTCTAGCAGCGTTTTGCAAGGCTGGAACTCTGGCACAAATAAGTCGTTTGTAGTAGGCTGACGAATTACGGACACAGTGAGGTGGAAAATTTAAGAGTCGGTCTCTGAACCGATCGAGTCTCAGTATTCAGACCCCAAAATTGAAACTTTGGCCCAGAGAGCTGTAAGTTGGTACACTAATACATACTTATGAGTTGTCTTTCGGCCCCAAAGGATTAGTGGATTTGACGCTCCAATCCCGAGATACAGCCTTCTGAAAATCGGCCTGCTTAACTATGGGACCAAAATTTCAAACTCGAATTTGTAACCTACCAGCTGGAGTTGGAAGATAAAAATTTGGGTTTTTGCGTAACTTTTGGAGTACTTTAAGGATCTGCAGTCCAATTTTGTTTTGGAAGAAAAAAATTTTTTTTCGACCTATTTGGCGGACCATAACTCGGCTGGAACCCCCCTAGAGGCGCTTTTTTATTTCATAACTTTATAGCGCTTTTTATAAGCTTCATTTTTGTATAGAATATGTTAGGATTGCTCGTGGCCAATCCAGTGAAAATTGGCCTGAAATGTCAGGAACCCGAAAAATTCGCATGCTTCACTATAGACATAATTTTCCAAATCGAATTTCTGACTTAATAAACGGAGTTGAGCTTTGAAAATTTGGGTTTGCAGAGTACTTTCAGTGTGCCTTCGGAATATTTAGTGGATTTAGGATTTCTAGGAAAAAAATTTTTTTCTACCTCTTTCGCGGGCCATAACTCGGCTGGAACCCCCCCCTAGAGGCGCTTTTTTATTTCATAACTTTGTAGCGCTTTTTATAAGCTTCATTTTGGTATAGAATATGCTACGATTGCTCGTGGCCAATCTGGTGAAAATTGGCCTCAAATGTTGAGAACTCATAAAAAATTGGCCTTCCAAATGAAGGAATTTTTCGGGTTTGCAACATTTGAGGCCAATTTTTACCGGAGTGGCCACGAGCAATCGTAGCGTGTTCTATACCAGAATGAAGCTTATAAAAAGCGCTACAAAATTATGAAATAAAAAAGCGCCTCTAGGGGGGGGGGGGTTCCAGCCGAGTTATGGCCCGCGAAAGAGGTAGAAAAAAATTTTTTTCCTAGAAATCCTAAATCCACTAAATATTCCGAAGGCACACTGAAAGTACTCTGCAAACCCAAATTTTCAAAGCTCAACTCCGTTTATTAAGTCAGAAATTCGATTTGGAAAATTATGTCTATAGTGAAACATGCGAATTTTTCGGGTTCCTGATATTTGAGGCCAATTTTCACTGGATTGGCCTCGAGCAATTGTAACATATTCTATACAAAAATGAAGCTTATAAAAAGCGCTACAAAGTTATGAAATAAAAAAGCTCCTCTAGGGGGGTTCCAGCCGAGCCCGCCAAAGAGGTCGAAAAAAATTTTTTTCTTCCAAAACAAAATTGGACTGCAGATTCTTAAAGTACTCGAAAAGTTACGCAAAAGCCCAAATTTTTGTCTTCCAACTCCAGCTGGTAGGTTACAAATTCGAGTTTGAAATTTTGGTCCCATAGTTAAGCGGGCCGATTTTCAGAAGGCTGTATATCGGGATTGGAGCGTCAAATCCACTAATCCTTTGGGGCTGAAAGACAACTCGTAAGTATGTATTAGTGTACCAACTTACAGCTCTCTAGCCCAAAGTTTCAATTTTGGGGTCTGAATAGGGCAAAGGGCCAAGACTGGATCGGTTCAGAGACTGACTCTTAATCCTCTGACGGTGCTGAGACTGCAGACCGGAAAATTTACTACAAGGAACTATAACGTTGCGCTGCGAAAGAAGTGAAGCTCAAGCCCCAGCGCCTGCATAACAACTACATGCATAAAAACCAGCGGTGCCCTCATTACTAATTCAGTTGTTAGGAGCGGCCCGTCAACCGACGGGCTAAAAAAGTTCGGCCGGCGAAGCCAGATTTGGGGTTCTACCCCAGATCTGGGCCCATCGCTACCACAGATCTGGGCACAGATCTTGGGCCAGATCTGGGGGCAAATACAAGATCTGGCACAAGATCCACCTAGCCCATTTTGACGCCGTCCCTAACGTCACGAGGCTTTACTGGTGTCACACACGCTCGTTACTTCACACCAGTAAAGTCTCATTAGCCCCAGCAGTAGAATCTGCTTTATTATTTTATTAGCAAAAACTGGTAAATTTCAGGGTTTCAATACTTATAAACCGTATAACTTAGGATTTCAAAAGCCCTAAATAGGGTTCCGGAACCCAAATTTGTGTCTCTGAAACTCTAATTAGGGTTTCTGAAGCCCTAAATAGGGTTCCGGAACCCTAATCTGGGTCTCTGAGAGCCTAAACAGGGTTCTGTAACCCTAATTTGGGTCCCTGAAACCCTAAATAGGGTTCCGGAACCCTAATTTGGGTATCTGAAACCCTAATTAGGATTTCTGAAGCGCTAAATAGGGTTCCGGAACCCTAATTTGGGTCTCTGAAACTCTAATTAGGGTTTCTGAAACCCTAAATAGGATTCCGGAACCCTAATTTGGGTCTCTGAAACTCTAATTAGGGTTTCTGAAGCGCTAAATAGGGTTCCGGAACCCTAATTTGGGTCTCTGAAACTCTAATTAGGGTTTCTGAAGCCCTAAATAGGGTTCCGGAACCCTAATCTGGGTCTCTGAGAGCCTAAACAGGGTTTCTTGAGCCCAAAATAGGGTTCTGTAACCCTAATTTGGGTCCCTGAAACCCTAAATAGGGTTCCGGAACCCTAACTTGGGTCTCTGAAACCCTAATTAGGGTTTCTGAAGCGCTAAACAGGGTTCCGGAACCCTAATTTGGGTCTCTGAAACTCTAATTTGGGTTTCTGAAGCCCTAAATAGGGTTCCGGAACCCTAATTTGGGTCTCTGAAACTCTAATTAGGGTTTCTGAAACCCTAAATAGGGTTCCGGAACCCTAATTTGGGTCTCTGAAACCCTAATTTGGGTCTCTGAAACCCTAATTAGGGTTTCTGAAGCGCTAAATAGGGTACCGGAACCCTACCGTATAGTGCTGTTTATAGTACCCCCCTATTTATAGTACCCGGGGTACTATAAACGGCACTTAGTGCCATTTATAGTACCCGGGGTACTATAAACGGAGACAGACTTTTATTCTGAAATAAGCTGTTATAAATAGAAAATGTGAGAAAAATACAGTGTGGTAAACCTTGTTTGTATGAAGAAAAACAGTAGATAATGCAATCATAGATGTTCTGATTTATGTACATAAACCACTTTCTACATCAATTCGGTAATTTGGGCAAAGAACTTCACATACTATTGTTAGTTTCTTATAGAGCAGATTTCGTAGGTGCCATATATAGTACCCGGGTACTATAAACGGATTCAATTTTATTTTCGCAAAACCCTAAGTGCCATATATAGTACCCGGGTACTATAAACAGCACTATACGGTAATTTGGGTCTCTGAAACTCTAATTTGGGTTTCTGAAGCCCTAAGTAGGGTTCCGGAACCCTAATTTGGGTCTCTGAAACTCTAATTTGGGTTTCTGAAGCCCTAAATAGGGTTCCGGAACCCTAATTTGGATCTCTGAAACTCTAATTTGGGTTTCTGAAGCCCTAAATAGGGTTCCGGAACCCTAATTTGGGTCTCTGAAACCCTAATTAGGGTTTCTGAAGCGCTAAATAGGTTCCGGAACCCTAATTTGGGTCTCTGAAACTCTAATTAGGGTTTCTGAAGCCCTAAATAGGGTTCCGGAACCCAAATCTGGGTCTCTGAGAGCCTAAACAGGGTTTCTTGAGCCCAAAATAGGGTTCTGTAACCCTAATTTGGGTCCCTGAAACCCTAAATAGGGTTCCGGAACCCTAATTTGGGTCTCTGAAACCCTAATTAGGGATTCTGAAGCGCTAAATAGGGTTCCGGAACCCTAATTTGGGTCTCTGAAACCCTAATTAGGGTTTCTGAAGCGCTAAATAGGTTCCGGAACCCTAATTTGGGTCTCTGAAACTCTAATTTGGGTTTCTGAAGCCCTAAATAAGGTTCCGGAACCCTAATTTGGGTCTCTGAAACTCTAATATCAAGCCTGGACTTCGGTAAAGACAACATGAACACCCAAATAGCAAAAAATAACAATTTTCTTGTCGGGACCTCAAAATACTGTAACCCAGCAATGATGGTTATGTCAGAAATAGATTCCCCACCCCTGAAAACTTTTCTACTCTATAGAGGGGTTCCTTACACCAGACATGCATTAACGCAAAATAACAATTTTCGTGTTGGGACCTCACAATACAGTATCCCACTGATTATAGTTATGTCAGCAATGGATTCCCTGACCATGAAAACCCTTAGTGCCTACTCTATAGGCCATTTCTTTGCCGCAGGAACAATGTAAATTGACAAAAAGTTATTTTTTGGGCCAGGATCACATACATACTACAGTACCCGAACGGCTTCAGAAACGCCTGAGATCGATTCAAAACAGTTAAAAGTACATTTTTAACCACAGTGTAGGGCTTAAACTACTACGTACAACCAAAGAAAAAATCAAATGACCTAACCTTGGAAAAACCGGGATTACTGTATCAGGGTCATTTTTTCAGGGTTCTTATGTGTGTCAATCGACGTAAAACAAAATTTCACACCATATTTGTGAAATTTCAGCCAAATCGGTTTAGCTGCTCCCGAGTTATTTCAATCCCCCCAGAAATCTGAAAAATCGCCAAAACCGGCCATTTTTAGCATTTTCGGCCAATTTTGATGGTGTGTATCTCTGGAACCGTTCCACCTAGAAGCAATATGAATATATTTTTGAAGTCGAGGTCGTAGATTATAATTCACTGAAAAGCTCGCGTTCATCCCAACTACAAAAGAAGTTGATTGTTTTTCTTTGCGCAAATTAACACTACCATGGCGCGTTGCGCAGATTAGGTTGCACAGCGGTGCCGAGCTCGGGTCCCTCTACAAGTTTGATTATGAAGCAAAAAGCGCTCCGACGCACCGATAAGGAGTTATTCGCAAAAAACCGCCAGTCCAGTCTTTTTTGACATGGACTTAGTTTTGCCGCTCCTAACTCTTCGGCAATACTACTGTTGATTGGGTATACCGAACCCATACCGAAAAATGGGTATTTTTGGGAATACCTACCCAAGAAATACCTACCGATTGCAGGTATTTTTATAAGTACCCATACCAGGTATACCGATTATTTTGGGAATACCCAGGTATTTGGGAATCGGTATTTTTTTTCCAGCTTATTGCAATTTTTATCGAAAATTCCCTACGATCACAATGTTTTCTTTGTAATTTTGCATGCATTGGGGCATGCAGAAACACAATCTATTACGATATCCTTCGAAAATATCGAACTTGAAGGATTTTCAGTCCGCTGACCTACTCCTTGACCCGAAATCGCTTTGTGATTAGAATCCGTTGGTCTAGTTTTAGCTTAACTTCACACTGCTCACTAATCAAGTCTCTATGTACTTGATGAAACAATTATAAAAATTGTACATTCAAAATCAACAAAATAGACCCGCATTTTGTCACTGCTCGTAAGATCTCCACACTAGCGTCGGCACAGTTGGTGTAGTGGTTTAGGCCACCTGTGCGCGACGTCGTGCGCTCATCCTCTCGGCGCGGCAAGTTTCTTGCCGCAAAGAGTTGGTCGTCGGTGGACATAAAGCTCCACCCAGGCCACCGAAAGCTGGTTAACCGACTGGATCTGCCTAAGCACCGAAGCCACTCCACAAAGCATGCCGCGTTTGGAAGAAGATCTACGATGTCAGAAGCTGTCTGAGAAACCAACTATGCTGGGAGCCCTCTGGCATATGGGGCACGGTCGGGAGCTGTCAGCATCATGGCATCAACACGCCGGCCTCTCTCCTGGTGACCGGCACTCAGCAGCATATCTAGGAGTGGCCGGCAGTGAAAGAAGGGCAACGTCCGAGATGACGAATCATGGCGTTCGCGAAATGGACCACGAGTCTGATCGTAGGCCGTAAGACCCCCGCAAATCGGATCGGATCTCTTACTGTACACTAGCAGATCTTAAAACTATAGTAACTCTCAGCCAAAATTATTTTTAGAAACGATTATCACTCCAGTAAAACCAAAAATAATTTCAAAAAATTTCTAGAAACTGTAAATCCCATTGCTTTTGATGAATTTTCTAGCCTCTGACCTTGTAAACTACTAAGTCCATGGCCTTGTAAATGGGAAATTCAGTGTTTTGACTTTGTAAAACATTTTCAGCAAATACCGAATAAATACCGGTATACCGGTATTTTTGCCCACCTACCCATACCGAACCGATTCCAGGGTATGCCGAAAAATACCTAGACATACCGAACCCATTCCTGAAAATCCCATACCCAACCAACAGTAGGCAATACTGCGTCTAGCAGTCGCTGTAGCCAGAATTTGCGGGCCTACCTTCCAAAAGTGCTGCTTATGGCAACCGCTGAGTAGCAACCAGCAGGTGGTCTGACGATAACAAATCGAACTATGTACAATGTACATACACTACCGCCCACCTACAGAGTCACATACGCCATACATATGCATACGTGTGTCATAGGCGCCCTATGTTGAGGGATAGACAATACACACGCGTATTTGTTTATACATATAAGTGCCAAAAGTCAGATAATCTTTCCGTATGCCACACGTCTGACATACGGCACACATGGGTGTGTGTCAGACGCGTGTGTGACGGTGTAAGACCACTGCTACAGTTGTTTGTCTCCCTACTAGAACTGCGCCTGTCCGTCGGCCGGCGGTGGAGGAGTTTAGAGCAAAGCTGTGGAGTGTAGGCAGGCCCTCGCTTAGCGTCCCGCGTCATGCCACAAAAGCCGGCGCCGGACACTCCGTCAAATTACCGTAAAACTTCTACTAACTATACAGCGCACCACATCTGACACCGCTAGCATAGCGCCCTTATATAGACAGTCCGAAAATATCGACACAAAAGCTCTAATAGTAGCGTCGTTCTAATGAAACTGTGCGCTGCGCACTGTTGTGGTCTCTAAAACATGCTCGAAAAAATAGCGCAGCTCTATTTAGAAGTTTATAAACGATAATTGTGACTCCGATTTTCGGCCACCTGAGAGCTGGGACGTCAATCTATCGAGTATTGAGTGAGTAGGCGCATCTTTAATTGGCCGATTGGCAAAGCAGTAAACAATTAGCACACACGCGTATGTCTGGCTCCCACACGTCTGCACACGTCTGCTTCCAAAACTTATAAGCGCCTGGGTCACAGACGTATGACACACGTATGCATACGTGTGGCGTATGTGACTCTGTAGGTGGGCGGTAGTGTATAGGGAGGAGGGGCACTTAAATTAATTTTCGTAACACGTACAGGCCGGTACGCCACTCGCGACGAGCAAATCGATTGGCCCGAACAAATTCTATTTTATACTTGTTCGCGGGTAGAGATGGGACCGGTTTAAAAATACCGTATACCGTGTAGCATTTTTGATAGCGTATAATACCGTCTAATACCGTATACCGTATAGTGTGCTGCAAACGCTTAAAAAAACCCAGATTATTTACTCGCCGAATTCATAAAAATATCCTAAGTTTAGGACAATCTAAGGCGCTTAGGACGTCCTATTTGGCCGTAGAATATCCTTCGAGTATGACATCCTACGCCGTATGATAGGACTATTCATAAAACAGTTTAGGATATGATACTCGTAGGAAATCCTAAGCGCCTATTATTAGCTGCTTGAGCCACCGTCACACGACATGTTTAGGAGGGAAATTCAAACCTGACTCATATTTTGTTGTTGGCACCGACCGGAAGCCCAAGTTTGAGTCTAGAAGTAGTCATTTCTGTTCTGTATAACCGTAATTTAGCCGTTTTTTCAATAATGCAGAGCAAACGGGTATGAAAGTAAAAAGCTAAGAACACTTCATTTTCAATGAAAACATGACTATTTTAATGTTTACTACTAATATCAAGTTTATAATCATGTTTTCTGGCCGAGATATTGGTAGACAGGCGACCAAGAGTGTTTATCGCATACAACGCACGTTAATTTACTTTCAACTTCTAATTAAATTCTAATTTACTTTTCAATGCAAAACACTGCAGAAAATACCCCAAAATCACCAAATATCTGAGTATTGATTTCTAGTGAACTGATGGCATTATGAATCTAACTCCATCCTTTTGTTAAACTTTTCAAATGGTGTCATTTTTATGGTAAAATCAGTTGTTCAGAAATGCATTCTGTTTACTTTTTCTAGGACCAACAGATGAAAAGCTTTAGATAACACTGTCTTATGGACAGACCGGAATTTGATTAAACAAGGGGGTTTTCATGCATCAGTGGTTGCACGAAGACTGTAGCTTGACATGCTATATGTAGTATAGGATTCTAATTAAGATTTCTGAGAAACATGTTTGACAGTTGTGAAATCACCAAATCACCATTTTGGATTTATCAATCAAGCAAGCATCTACAGTAACCTCTATGGGTATTAGCCCTGACCAATTACGATATACATACACTGTAACAGAAATCAGCAGGTTTTAGTCCATAACTTCAGGGCGGTAAAATGTCTTTCCTATTTTGCAGACTATTTGAGCCTTGCCAGTTTGCCAAATTCTACCCACCTAGCATCTGGCTTGAGTGAGATTCCTTATTTGTTTTAGTTAACACAGGTCATGGAAGGACACAGTCCTCAAAAATATCAAAAAATTTCAGAGCAAAATTATGAGTTGAATGGTATCTGCTGCATTGTAGCTGGGTTTCCAACAGTGAGAGCATACTGTACATTCTGCGGTTAAATAGGTAGACAGAAAAGGCACACAATCACACAAAGTAATACGCGAGAGCCAAAACTACCATAGATTCAATGAAGCAAATTAGAAGTAAATTAGTAGTAAATTGAAAGTAAATTTTTCGGGCTTTTCAATCTAATTTAATTTACTTTTTACTTGCTTCGACATTTTCCTCAGAGATTTAATTTTATTTTAATTTACTTGCCATTCAATTTACTCTTCGGGAGTAAATTATTTTCGAATTTAATTTAATTTTAATTTTAATTTACTTGACAACGGTACTCAAGAAACCCTGTTTAGGCTCTCAGAGACCCAGATTAGGGTTCCGGAACCCTATTTAGGGCTTCAGAAACCCTAATTAGAGTTTCAGAGACACAAATTTGGGTTCCGGAACCCTATTTAGGGCTTTTGAAATCCTAAGTTACGGTTTATAAGTATTGAAACCCTGAAATTTACCAGTTTTTGACCCAAAATAGGGTTTCAGAAACCCCCCCAAATCCGGCTCGGGGGGGGGGGTTTTGCCGAAAATCGGGCCTGGGGGGGCTAAACCCCCCAAACCCCCCCAACTACATGTATGGTCGAGAGCTACCTACGGCCGCTTAGGACGTAGGTTTTAAAATCAAATTAAATTGTTGGTAAATCAGCGCAAGTAAATTAAAAAGCAAGTAAATTATTTTGTGGAGGTGCAAGTAAATTAAAAAGCAAGTAAATTACTAAACTAATTTACTTGACAACGGTATTCTTGAGCCCAAAATAGGGTTCTGTAACCCTAATTTGGGTCCCTGAAACCCTAAACAGGGTTCCGGAACCCTAATTTGGGTCTCTGAAACCCTAATTAGGGTTTCTGAAGCGCTAAATAGGGTTCCGGAACCCTAATTTGGGTCTCTGAAACTCTAATTTGGGTTTCTGAAGCCCTAAATAGGGTTCCGGAACCCTAATTTGGGTCTCTGAAACTGTAATTAGGGTTTCTGAAGCCCTAAATAGGGTTCCGGAACCCTAATCTGGGTCTCTGAGAGCCTAAACAGGGTATCTTGAGCCCAAAATAGGGTTCTGTAACCCTAATTTGGGTCCCTGAAACCCTAAATAGGGTTCCGGAACCCTAATTTGGGTCTCTGAAACCCTAATTAGGGTTTCTGAAGCGCTAAATAGGGTTCCGGAACCCTAATTTGGGTCTCTGAAACTCTAATTTGGGTCTCTGAAACTCTAATTAGGGTTTCTGAAGCGCTAAATAGGGTTCCGGAACCCTAATTTGGGTCTCTGAAACTCTAATTTGGGTTTCTGAAGCCCTAAATAGGGTTCCGGAACCCTAATTTGGGTCTCTGAAACTCTAATTAGGGTTTCTGAAGCCCTAAATAGGGTTCCGGAACCCTAATTTGGGTCTCTGAAACTCTAATTTGGGTTTCTGAAGCCCTAAATAGGGTTCCGGAACCCTAATTTGGGTCTCTGAAACTCTAATTTGGGTTTCTGAAGCCCTAAATAGGGTTCCGGAGCCCTAATTTCCGTTTCTGGCGGCCCAAAATAGGGTTCCGGAACCCTAATTTGGGTTTCAGAGACCCAAAACAGGGTTTTGGAACCATAATTAGGGTTTCAAAAGCTGTAAATAGGGTTTCAGAGGCCCTTAATAGGGTTCCAGAACTCTAATTTAGGTCTCAGAAACCCTAAACGGGGTTTCAGAGCCCTAATTTGGCTTTCAAAATTTCTAAATAGGGATCCAGAAATGCACTTTAGCTGTATTATGTCGAATAAAATAGAGCTTTTTGGCGCGTTTTAAAGCAAAATACAGTTTTTTGCATGTTTTTAATAAAAAATAGGATTTTCTGCACGTTTTAAAACAATAAATAGGGTTTTAAAGGGCATTTTTGCACTCCTGACAGGATTTTTACCGGATTTTTAGTCCTCAAAACCCTGTTTTGAGCCCAAAAAAGGTCGCTGAAACCCACTTTTCGACACCAAAAATAGGTCGCTGAAACCCCCTTCGGAAATAGTGCTGAAACCCTATTTGGGATCTGGAAACCCCCCCCCCCAGCCGAAAACCCAGCTACATGTATGCTCTCGACCTACGTACCTAAGGTTTTCGTCCTACGCCATAGGATTTCCTAAGAGCGGCCATCCTAAGCAAAGTTTTATGAATTGTCCTACGGCCAGCGCGGCGCCCTAAACGGCCAGATTTAGGAAATCCTACGTCCCAAATTGTTTTATGAATACAGGTCCTGGTCTTGAGAGCTTTGAATACTCTGAAAGGCTAAGCTTACCCAATTTGGAGTCTTTAGAAAAAAGAAGAATGGTTGCTGACCTTGTAATGGTGTACAAAATAATTCATGGACAAATTGATCTCCCTGTTGATTTCTTTTTCAAATTTAGTAATCTCAGCACACGTGGTCACTAGTATAAATTGTCTTTACCGAAGTCCAGGCTTGATATAAGGAAATATACTTTTGCGATACAAATATGAGCAATACAGTCAGGCACTTAACGCCGTTTATGGCACTGACACCATATAAGGTAAGGTGCCGGTACCATATATGGTACGGTACCTAGGGTAGTGGTAATATATGGTGCCCCCACATTCGGCGACTGTGGTGGTACCATATATGGTAGCCCTACCCTTGACCATGGGTGCCGGTACCACATATGGTACCACTACCATATATGGTACGAAATCTGAACAGAGTGGTACTATGGTACCGGTACCGGTAGCAATGCGAAGGAGTCGTGTTCGTTTCTGCTGATCGCCCGGTACAAGAGGAGGAGGAGGATGAGCATGTAGCTGTACCTCAGCTCCAGCCAGAAGGGTTTCCGAGGAAACTGGGCATACCAGGAGGGGTGGTTCAGCAATCAGTCGAGAAGCCAGCAGTGCCAGCAGTTGTTCAAGTGGTTTCCTCAGTAGGTCCCGGTCCAGGACTTACTCTTCAACCAGTTGAGTTAGAGGATCGAAGGAGGAGGAGCAGGAACAGCAATGACAGGCTCATCAGGTTGATGAGGAGCGATGATGAGCTGAGTTGCTAGTACATCTGTTTAGCCAGTCACAACAGCAACCAGTGGAAGACCTGTGTCTGTAAACTTGTTCTGTGACGTTGTGTCTGTGTATCACTTGATTCTGCCGGTGTGACCAATTTTTAATAGGAATAGTAATAGCAAGCTTTGTAAAGCAATAGTTCTGTGCTTTTCTTGCTGTAAGTAATGGTCTATCTGCTTCCAGATTCCGGTAGCTTGCTTGTACTTGCCTCTCCTTTTTCTGGTTGTGTACAGGATGGTTATGCGGCATCAAGGAGGAGTGTCGATACCTACAGTGTAGCAGGTCAGTCTAATTGTAAAGTTACTGACGCGCTGAATTGCGTTTGCTCAGTCTCTTGCAATGGTTCTGCTATAAAATAGTACGTCACTGTTCCGGCCGCCTGTGCGCATGCTGCGACAGACGGTTCTGGCCGGATTCTCAGCATTCGTGCTACTCAACGTGCTGGTCGGTCGGAAAACAGCGCGAAAATCGTTGGAACTAAAGCTCCAAAATTCGGACACTCAGTGGCTGAAATGTTTGCTCACCATTTTTGGTTACTGCATGGTCCTCTTTGTCAATCTCTACCAAGCCGGGTTGCTGGCTTGTCTGCTTCATCCGCCGACGCCTCCGAGAATTCAAAGTGAAGACCATCTAATTGCTGAGATTAGCAGCAAACGATTGACTCTGGTTCTTGGCTATCCAGACGATTTTCGATTTCAAGCCATCAAATACTCCGAAGAGCCGTTCTTCGTGCGACTTCGTCGAGCAATTCAAAAGAATCCAGTGTTGATAGAACGGAACTTCACTAAACTCATAGAACTGCTGCAGTCGGGAAAATACGTATTCCCTGAGTATTCAAATGACGTCAATCGAGTTCGTTCTATAGCCTGTAAAGTGGAAGCCCTTTCGCTCCGCAACGTACCGAATTACAAGCAGAGTTTTATGTTTCGGCCTAACTCATCCTATATCCCTTTGTTCAACTATGCACTATTGCACTTGCGAAACCATATGGAGAATGTGTTCCAAAAGTACGACCACTTTTTCGACAATTTGGCGAAAGAAAAATGTGACAAAATCAAAAGACAAAACGCGCAGGCTCAGCCGTTGGCCGTGGTGTCGCTGTTGGGCGCGTTTTTATTGATTTTTCTGGCCGCTTTCGGAGGAGTCATCTTATTGACGATTGAAATGGTTTCCGCTGGCAGGGCAGATGATTTGAAATGGTTTATCGGTAAGAAGAATAGGCGCAACATGCAGTATTGCACAAGGGCAGTGCGCGGCTCGTTTAGTAGAACTATTTGAAAATTGATCTGTATCTATTTTAACTTTATCATACATAACAGTTGATCACTAGAAAAGAATAGAGTTCAACTGGGTTTACGTTTTGCAAAACTGCGAGAAACGTTTTTTCGCAGTCGTCTCAAGACTCTGGCGTGGAACAGTCGAAAAAAGACTCGTCTTCTTCGCTGAATTTCGTTTCCTGAAAGTGCTATGTTCTGTATATTTTGCCTGAAACATAAAAGTTTACTTACGAAATATACCTTGCGAACAGGGAAGAGTTGAAATTAGCTCTACAGTTTCGATGTCCTCATCATAAACGAATTCCGGGGCTTCTGTATGGTCATAGTGGTGTAACATGCAGTTTTCGCTGGTCTAAAGACGAAAAATGATCTAGTACTATATATACAGAAGTATTACTATATGGAAGAACAGAAAGTAACTAACACGTTCTCTAAAATACATTAAAGCATGGCAAGAAAATCCAACGTTCCTCCAAGAGTCTAGGCAAAGTTCAAGACAAGTTTGACGACTTTCAACTGAGGTCAGAATCTCATTTCCTTCGCCGATGAGACCTTTTTGGTCAAAACGTGGCAGTTCCACTCCACTGGGACAGGTAACATCAAGAGACGCTGAATTAGAGAGTAGCAAGATGAAACAATATGCTATGAACGAATTAACGAATGAATGAACAAACGAACGAAAGAACACATGAACAAACAAACAAACAAATGTACGAACGAATGAACGAACAAAACAAACAGGATAATCAATTAATCAAATCAAATCAAATCAAATCAAATCAAATCAAATCAAATCAAATCAAATCAATCAATCAATCAATCAATCAATCAATCAATCAATCAATCAATCAATCAATCAATCAATCAATCAAGACCGACCGACCGATTTTCGGGTAACACGATTGAACCAGGTTCGATCTGTGACGCTTTTACTAGACATGTAAAGAAAGAAATTCGTCTATTTAAAAGTAATATTTATAAGCAAGTCTGTCTAAGGTATTGAAAACATATTTAAATTAAAAAATGCTTTGGCAAATGAACAAACAAAAGAATCAATCAGTGAGCAAACTAGCCAACAGATAAACAAAATGAATGAAGAAACAACAAAAAAGACAAACAGACAAGCATGATCAATGATCAAACAAACAAACAAACAAACGAAGAAATGAATGAATGAACGAACAAACGAACAAACAAAGAACAAAACCGACCGACCGACCGACCGACCGACCGACCGACCGACCGACCGACCGACCGACCGACCGACCGACCGACCGACCGACCGACCGACCGACCGACCGACCGACCGACCGACCGACCGACCGACCGACCGACCGACCGACCGACCGACCGACCGACCGACCGACCGACCGACCGACCGACCGACCGACCGACCGACCGACCGACCGACCGACCGACCGACCGACCCACCTAATGAACGAATTTGTGGTCTTAACACTTACAAGATACGCAAAGCTGGTCTCTTGCTAAACTGCCATCTGCTTTTAGGAAAACGGTTGTGCCGCCACCTGGGCAGAGTCCTAAACTCTTTTATCATACAACTACAGGTAACAGGCCCTCGGCCGAATGGGATGGTATGGGATGTTTGCTCTTGTGAGCACAAGTTATGAGGATAGAGTATAAAAATGCTGAACTCTGTATGTATGTATTTTAGGGCTGGAATACAGCTAAAATTTTAGGTTTAGTTGTTTAACAGGCAAGTTTAGCAATTTTCAAAAGGTGCAACATGGTTTTTTCTGAAGAAATCATTTCAACTTGCCATCACGAGTACTTGTGATAGTAGTAATAGTAGTAATAGCAGCTGTTGACCTTGTTGTAGTGGATTGATTGCCGACAGGAGTAACAGTGACTCTGTATTGATAAGCAAGCAGCTGACAAAAATTAAGGACCAACAACAACAACAGATAGGCCAGGTGTTGACCTGTCATATTCCCAGCTCGCTACACAATACAATACAATGAACCGAAACTGACTATCTACTAGTTCTGAGAGAGAGCGAGAGAGAGGTATCAGTCAGGCGCGTCTAATTTCCTAAATTGGCGCCGTAAAACGTGACCACTTTGTCCACTTTGTAAGAAGTTTTTTGTGACTAATTTCTGCACTACTTTTCATCGCCGCCATTCAGCATAGAACTCCTTTGTTCAGCAAGTTCAATCGGTTCCTTCTGCAGCTGTCCTTTTTCGGCGCGTTTATTGTAGCATTTCAGCGCGAAGAAAAACAGCCATAGCGGAAGGCCGGTGAAGCAAAACACGCAGACCGGCATCACTAGCGTCAAGTCTCCATCTGGTTCCGGTAACGACAACTGACACAACAACACTGCTATGCCTGAAACAAGTGCTGTATCACAAGTTTCAAGACACCCTACTGTTAATAACAGCACTACTTCCAATACGGGACAGGTGTACCTTGCGTGCCGTATTTTGTTATATTTTCTTCGACTTTCTGTCGGTATTATTTTAATTTATTAATTTTGTCCTATTTTGTTAGAGTTATGTTAATACTATTGTTATCCTATTTTGTCATATTTTGTTCAATTTATTTGGTAAATTAGTTATCGATGTTGGTTCTGGTACGCTTTCGACACCAAAGAACACTTACCGCCATTCTGGATTCCCGTTTCGACCGCGATCGTTCGACAGTCTCTGTGCGATTGTTTGAGCAGAAAAGCAATCAGATAGCTGACCGAATAGCCAGTCCAAGGTAGCAGAAAGCCGCAGACCACCGTGTACCAGCGAAAGAGTTTGAAGACGTAGAGATTAGCATAGATAGAGAAAGGAATCATGATTATCATGAAGATCAGAGTGAATATCTTCAGAATTTTTTCTATTTTCGATCTGTATTGTGGTCTGAAGTGTGTGAAGAGAATGCCAAACACTGCCGGTATTAGTAAGGTGCCCAACGACTGGATGACATTCAGAAAAGGTATTTCAATGCGTCCTGCGAAGAAAAGTCTGCCAAGTGTGTACAGCCAAAAGGGCAGCATTCCTAAAATTGAAAGAATTGAACAAAAAAGACATAAGAATTAATAATGGACGGGATGTACCAATGGCAGCGGCATTAGAGAAGAAAGTCATTGTCACTGAGAGATCTAGATTTCCCTCAAGCAAAATGGTCCAAAAGTTAGACATTCCACCTCCTGGGGAACAGCCTACTGCAAAGTAACCAAATTGTAGCGATGGAAAATTTCTTAGAAACACGTTGGCCCATCCAAATGCTACCTGCAAATATAGCTTGGTTGTGCACACAAACAAACAAACAAACAAACAAACAAACAAACAAACAAACAAACGAACGAACGAACGAACGAACGAACGAACGAACGAACGAACGAACGAACGAACGAACGAACGAACGAATGAACGAATGAACGAACGAATGAACGAACGAACGAACGAACGAACGAACAAACGAACGAACGAACGAACGAACGTACCAACCAACCAACGAACAAACGAATGAACGAACGAATGAACGAACAAACGAACGTACCAACGAACGAACGAATGAACGAATAAACGAACGAACGAACCAACGAACCAACGAGCGAACCTATGAACCAACTAACCAACGAACAAACAAACGAACAAACGAATAAACGAATAAACGAATGAATGAACAAAGAAACGAATGAGTGAATGAATGAACAAATGAACGAACCAATGAATGAACAAACGAACCAACGAACCAGCCAACAACAAGAAAAAAGCAACTGCACAGACAGATAAACAAAAACAAACAACTGCCTAACTACACAGGCTAAACTCACCAGAGGCATAAGAATATACTGACAGCAGAATCCAATCACTGGACCAACCGGTTTCTTGAGGCATTCTTTAATAGCCTGTATATGCAGTTGCGTGCCCATCATGAATGTGTTGACCACAATAAAAATGACCACAAAGCCGGTAAAAATCAACGTCATCTGAGCGCCACTGGCGGTGCGCAAAACGGTTATTTCAAAACTTTCATAGTGCAGATCAACTTCCGGGTTGTCCGGTACTTTTGCTGTCAGCTTCGTGTGTCCCAGAAACAGTCCACGAACAGAGACATTGATCTCTCTTTCAAGGGGCAAGTCCGGGTGAAACTCAATCGTACGAGACCCGTTCAAAATATCGCAGTTTTCAGCATTTTCGCATGAGAATTCTATGGTCACGTTGAGAGGAGAGCTAGAGTTCAGGCGAGCGGTGATATTTTGAATCTCCTCTCCTCTCAGATGGGTTAACTCGGTCGGCTCGAATTCTAGCGAGATTTGTTGGGCAACGATTGATGAAGTCGATAATAGCAAGACATTTAGGCACAGACTCATAGCGCAGTCAACTTTTGGCTGCTGGATGGATGCTCGTACCTGGCAAGCAGCGCAACGCTTATCTAAGCTTGTTTGTTTGCGTGTGACTCGCCACTCACTATGACAGTCAAAATTTAGCACGTACGTAGTTCCTTGTATAAAACTGAGAAATACGTACGTATTTGGGTAAACATTGCCAAAGGGGAGGGATTGATGTCTTCTGAGCCCAGCTTTGGTAAGGAGGCGTTCGATTTATATAGTGGCCTCTATCAAGGAGTTGGACCCAGCATACAGAGTTGGCACTACTGTTGATCGGGTATATCCATTATCATACCCGAAACTGGGTATTTTTGAGTAAAACTACCTGAAATTGGGTGTATCCATACCCGGGTAGACCTATTTCCTCAATGATTTTCAATTTGTAGTTTTAGTTCGTAGTAAAAAAATAATTTGAGGTCTTAGTTTGTAGTTGTCAAATTGCGGTTCAAAAATATCTAGTCTACTTTGTAGTACAGTTGGTAGGTACCACCAAATTTCAGGTAAGTCCAGGTTCAGGTATCTCTAAAATCCAATTTCAGGTTCAGGTTCAGGTTCAGGTACATTTTTCAAAAGTACCCAGGTGTCAGGTTCAGGTTCAGGTACTTTCAAATAAAGACAGAAATTTTCGGCTATGAGCTAAATCAATAGCGCTCTTGTTCCTTTTCTTAAGAAAACGATCCATGTTCAAAGCAATCGAAATTTACAACCCAACAACTCGACAAAAACGAGAAAAACGCAAGACAATTTTTGCGGTATGACGAACCAGATTGCCATTATAGTAGGAAACCCCACGCACTCCACGAACGTTCATTTCAAACTCAAATTCAAACTCAAAGTTCCGGCATAAGTTAAGGCTCAAGCTTACATACTGTAACTTCTACTAGCTGACATTTAAGCTTACGTTCAACAAACAAACTAAAGCTTAGCCTTAGGTATAGAGGAAGACAAGCTTTCATAAAGGCAATTTCCGGATGAGGGGCTTTTCCCTATAATCGACTTCATTTTTAAGTTACATTACACATACAATGTAGGTGCAGATAGAGATAATGTGCATAGTCGCTTTACGCACACCATTTTTAAGGACAAAACTGTAGAGCGTCAAGCAATATGTGATCTAACCAATTTCAAAAGTTGACAGTACGTGGTGCTACTTGTACCGGGAAGTTTAAGACAAGAAAAACCTGAAATGTAGGTACCGACTACCGTTGCTAAGTAAATTATAATTATAATTTTAATTAAATTGTTTAGAAATTTACTAATACAAGTAAATAATATGGTAAGTAAATTATAATTAAATTAAATTTCTCCGAGAACAGGGAAAGTTAATTATAATTATAATTTGTAAATTATACTTACCAAAAATAATTTACTTAATTTACTTAAAATATACTTAATTTACTTACAGAAGCCTAGCTATTGCTGAACCTTTTTGGCAGCATGCAAGTGCTGCGTGAGCACAGCACCTGCTTTTCGGTATCTATACCTTTCAATGGCAAAGCATACAATGTACTTACTTACTGTACAATTTTCCGCCCGCCCGCCCACCGCCTTTTGTCTTTGCGCTTGTTTCTCTTAATCTCCCACAAAACAAACTACTCCAATTTATCCACCGAGCTAAGAGTGCCTATAGGTACTTTTCAACCATTTTTGCTATGCGATAGCATATGTTCAGTCTCACAGGCATTGTCTTTATCTGTTGTGTACGCAAGCAGAAACTGACTGGAAAGCCACTTAAGATTGAGGCTTTCTTATTAAAATTCTGACGAACTGTCATTATTACTATTGACAGACACGGGCTATCATTTCGGCTAGGGGTGATAAATTTTCAAATCTGAGTGGCTGGCTGGAGGTGGTAGCGGCGGCTGATGAGGTGAGATGGTAAGCCAAAAAGTCCGATTTTTCGCTAGAATCAAGGTTTTTTGGCTTTTTCCTTTAAGGTTGAAATATGCTAGTCTGAGCTCATTCACACCTAACCTAGGCATACTTTTATCATAACATTATTCCAAAAAAATCGTGAAGGGGTAGCAGTAGCCTGAGGAGGGGTAGGTCAGAGCCTGCGAGGGTAAACCCCTCAGCCGCCTTTGTCCATGTCTGTTGTTGACTTAACCTGTGATACCCTCGTTTGGTTTTCATTCTAGATAACTGTTGTAGCATCCTTGCTTAGTTGGGTGCAAAGCTGAAGATGGTAGCCTCCAAAATCAGGCCTATTTTAATTATACTTAATATACTTAATTTAATTAAATGTGGTAAGTAAATTATAATTAAATTAAATTTCTCTCAGATGTGGTAAGTAAATTTTAATTTAATTATATTTCTCTGGGCATGTGGTAAGTAAATTTTAATTTAATTATATTTAAAATAAATTTACTTAGCAACAGTAGTACCGACCTAGTAGGTGTCAGGTAAGTACTTTTATTTTCAAGTAGGTTCAGGTTCAGGTTCAGGTTCAGGTTCACAATTTTCAGGTTAATACCCAGGTTTCAGGTTCAGGTTCAGGTATACCTACCAACTGTACTTTGTAGTCAATTTGTAGTCAGTTTGCCTAAGGCCAAAAATTCGATATTAGTCCAATTGAACAATCAATCAAAGTAATCCTTTTCAAAAATAGGTACCGGGAACCTGTTTTCTATTTACTCTGTCAAAATCGTCATTTCAAATAACTACATTGTATTTTACTGCGCATACTAGTAGTGCAGGGACACCTCTTTTTCGGGCCGGCCCGGTCTAAGGGGCACCTCTGGTGAGGCATGGCCGCCGGCCGGGCATCAAAATCAGGACCGGCCCACCCAAAACCAGCCCAAACTAAAAGTTTTGAAAATCTGGTCTGAATTTTCAACTTAAAACCTAAAATTATGTCATGCTGCGCCTGTGCACATCTCTACCGTAGTATGTGCAAACGCCACTTCCAATGGACCATTTTCAGATACTGTAGCTCCACCAAGGGCACAAGTGAGCCAAATTTAAACGAAAGAAATTATATGACAACGCCAAGTCGCATGCCTGTTTAGTTCTGTTTTGTAGCTGGAAAACTCGTCTAATTAATGTTTCAAACAGAGTTGTGCCTAGCTCAAATTTCTAAAACTCGGTAAGTATTCAGTAAGTACAACTGTAAATCCAGATTTTTTGAAATTCGGTAAGTACGAGTAAGTACTGGGTTCTTTTCAAAGAAAACCCGGTAAGTACTCAGTAAACAATTCAGTAAACTCGGTAAAACCTTCAACATTCAGAAATCTGCAATCTATCTGAAAATGTTTACCTGATATGGTTTTTGGTTACTAGAATCCTTTCTCAGTGCTGCTTGATGAGTTTAAGATAATGTAGCTCGATTTTTCAGAATTTTAATCGTGTTTTGTGTTATTTCACATTATTTATTCTGATAATTAGCATGCATGGAAAGCCTTAGAATACGCACACTATACTTAGTGACTAGGATGTGGCTTTAATTGCAAAGTCTATCCAAATTGGAAAGTGAAGATCTGTTCTAATTTTAGCCCTTTTCCTCACAGTTTATCAGACTGATGCAAAAAACGTCCATCAAAATATAGTCAATAGCTAACAGTTAATAGTTAATAGTTAATAGTATATACGGGAAAGCTCAAACTGATTGGGGAGGTGACAAGGCGCACAGCTTCTGATACTGTATGCGTTCTTTTGTATCATTCACTTGCCTGATCATTGCTTTGCTTTGGTATTTACCTAACTGGCTTGTGTTGTGTTTCATAAAACTCTCTACTAAGTTCTGTCTGTTGTCCAAGAACACATACAGTATAGTTCCTACTTCTATAGTATTCGCGCCTCATTGCAGCAATTCTACTGCGCAAACCAAGCTTAGAATATGCAACAAGTCGTGAAAATTGCAAAAAAATTGGCAAAAATTGTGTATTTTCGTCATTAGCAGATCGATTTAGCGAAAGAAAAACCGTATATTTTCTGCACAGATGCTGCGAGCTACCTATTGCAGAAGCTTTTACTCAGTAAACAACTCAGTAAATTACCGAGTACCGAGTTTACCGAATTTTTTTCTAATTGAGTAATTCAAAATTAAAACTCGGTATTCAGTAAGTAAAATTAAGAAAAATTTTTACCGGTAAGCAAAAGTACTTACTGTAATTCAAAATAACTAAGTACCGAGTAACTTTTACTCAGTAAATTTACTGGGAACAACACTGGTTTCAAAATAGCGGACGTCGTTTAAAAACGCGTAAAGTATGGTATAGAAGGAGCTGTTTTGAATTTGGTTTGGTATGGTGTACTGGTACTAAATTCAAAGTTTGATTTTAGTACTAGTACAATTTTGGTATGCTAGGCATCCCTGCACAAGGGTCGATCATGTCAGAGACTGGCTCTTAAAATGCGCGCCTGCTGTACGTATTGTATTTGATCCATTGCTTACTTCTTATGTACACGTACAGGACTCAGAATTCTCCCTTCCCGCACTGTTTTATTTCTTGCCACCCAGAATGTCAGACGCAGCGATAGCATACATGTAACAGGTCATCCGCCGATGGGGGGAGGGGGGTTGGGGGGGGTCTGGCGCCGGCCGGGGGGGTCTGAGCCAAAATTTTGGGGGCGGGGGGTGGGCACTAAAAAACGCTCAAAAATCGAAAAAAATCGCAATTTTTGGGCTAAAAATCGCCAAAAATCGCTAATTTGGGCTGAAATACAGCTAAAAAGTGCTGTTTTGCAGGCGATTTTGGCAATTTTTGTGTGTGAAATTGTAAAAAATTGCAAAAATTTGCTCGAAAATTTACTTGCCAGAAAAATCGGAGGGGGGTCTGTGAAATCGTCTCGGGGGGGGGGGGGGGCCCCATACCGGAGGGGTCTGGCCTAAGTCGGGTGGAGGACAGACCCCCCCAGACCCCCCTGTTACATGTATGCTTCTTATGTACACGTACAGGACTCAGAATTCTCCCTTTCTTGCACTGTATTTCTTGCCACCCAGAATGTCAGACGCAGCGATAGACTATCAAATAGTAAGTGCCTATATTTCTGTACTGTACGCAGCCAACGAATTCAAATTCAAGCACTAAGGAATACCCTCAAAGTCGCATAGAATACACTTCCATTGCCCTATCAGTTTGAAGGGGCAATAGAACGTGGGACACATTCTGAACCGTCGTGGTCGCTCGGACAACTTTAGATTTTCCTTAGAGAACAGCTTGTAGAACTTCAAAATGAACGCTTCTCCAGCGGTTGGTGCCAGGCAAACCAGATACAGTATCTATAAGCTTTTACAGTAGAAATGTATTTAGAAACACTATGGTTAAGTAATCCAATATGATTCAAAATCGTAGTATGCATAAAAACATTGAAACTCACAAGAAGAAAGCCCACACGATTCGACATGTCCTTTGTATTTGCACACTGCGTCAGAAAAGAAATTGTAACGAATTCCAAGAGGCGTTCTTTTTGCGCGTATACATGCATAGCGTCGAAAAGGTTTAGCCTAAAATCCAGTTCTAATGAATAACGGATTTTAGCGCTGCCCCTGTTTATTTCGAATCAACGCAGGACTATCTGAAGCAAGAACCCTTGCGTCTGGTGCCGTTGCCATATAACGTTCTAGACATTATTTCTCGATGCCTACCAAATTCAAACTTTGAATTTGAATTGTTATATTATAGTAGTATAAAGTTGGCAACTTGAATTCGATATGGTATGGTATAGTGCTGGGGCCGCGTCGGTGGCTCAGTGGGTAGCAAGCATGCCTCTGAGTCACGGCGGCCGCTGCATCCCTAGTGGTTGTAGTGGTTCATCCTCTCGGCGTGGCAAGTTTCTTGCTGCAAAGAGTTGGTCGTCGGCACAACGCTCCACCCAGGCCACCGAAAGCTGGTTACAGCGAGTAGATAAAATGGGAACCAACTGGATCTGCCACAGCACCGAAGCCGCTCCTACAGCATGCCAACTTGGAGAAAGAGCAATGACGTCAGGAGTTGTCCACGGAAACCGACTAGGCAGGGGGGCCTCTCTCTGAAACCAGGGGCGGACCTAGCGGACGTTGGGAGCCGACATCACCATGACGTCAACACGCCAGGGACTTTCTTAGTAACTGGCGTCCAACAGCATGGCTAGAGTGGCTGGCAGTGATAGAAGGGAAACGTCCGAGATGACGAAACTACGGGGGTTGCGCAATGGATCGCAAGGTCTGAGCGTAGGGCCGTAAAGGCCCCCCCGCACATCGGATCGGATCGGATAGTGCAGCTAGCTAATTTAGTTTGAATTTGGTTGGTATGATTTTGGTATTAATTTGGTACAGTAGTGGTAGTTTGCTGTGATAATGTCATAGAAGCCTTTGGAAATTATGCTCAATCCACCTTTCTTGAGTTTTTTCCAAACAAAACATGCAGAAGGGATTGGGAATATATTTTGACCCATTTGAAAAGTGTTATAAATACAGCCAACAAGCTAGTACTAAAATGAAAAGGCCTTACCAAAATCATAATTCTAGTACTAAAATAATCATGTAAAGTTAGATTTTTATGTGGTACGGTATAGTATAAAAGGAGCTGTTTGAATTTGGTTTGGTTTCAAAGATTGATTTTTGTACTAGTACAATTTTGGTATGGTAGGCATCCTGCTCAAGAGTCGTGTGTGCCACAATTACTGGATCTACATAGGCACAATACATGACTTTTAAATTAATTATGTCAAATAAAATAAGTAAAACGTGTAGAGTACACACACAAGCATCTATTGCATATCAGATGAAAGCGAACTCAATTCTCAGTGTTCAGTAGCGAATGCAGCAATAGAATCTGAGTTTTCAGCGAAGCCATTCTATCTTTGAGCAGGTAGGTTTCGTCCGCATTTTCACTGCGCAGTCTTCTCAGCACCACGTGGCAAAAGTGCAAATTGCGCTCGCATTGCAGCTAAAAAGCGGTAGAAAATATGCTAAAAACAAAGAAGCTTTACCTTCATTTTAGCAAGAGCTGGCTCAGACAGCTCGGCGTAGCCCAAATCGCGCTTGACAAGCTCGGTTATCGATTCTTCGGTCCAGTCCTCCAAACTGGCTACCTTGCGCGTTGCCTCATTCAAAACGTCCGATAGATCGCGACGATTTTCCAGAAGTTTTTGGGTGTTTTTGATTGCATTTTGGAGCCGGAAGACCTTGTTTTCAAGGGTCACTTGTGGTTCGACCTTTTGCTGACCATCTCCGGTCACAAGGTCCATCCCCGATGCATCCTGTAGGCTGACCAAAGTCGGTACAGCTATTTTTAGGTTTTCCGCTTCCAAACTCAGACGGTCCAGCCGGTTTTGCTGAAACAAATAGAAGGTTCACACAGGAATTTGTGCCATATATGGCACCGCAAATGCCATATATTCTATTTTAGCTATATACAACTGCACACTGGAAACCATCTTTATTTTGTTCACATATGCTTGCAACGCGGGGGTAACGAACTCAGCACCATTCGATTGTAAGTCTAAGCAACTAACTACTGCGCTATTCTGCACGATGGACAAAGCCCCTAAAACTGTTTTAAAAGACAACCTTGGCTTCGTAATCGATCGAGTTGACAGGTTTTCGAGTGACCACCGTTTCTTTGACGATTTCCTCGGCTTCCTTGTGTCCCGACTCAGATTTTTCCTCAAAATCCTTCAGTTCATTGAACAAAAGTTCCCGTTTGCGACTCAGATCGTTAACGCGGTCGTAATCCATTTTGACACGCGCCCAATAGTCGGCAATGCGACACTTTTCACCAACCGAGAATTTCTGATCTAAGGCTGACAGGAGAGCGGTGGCTTCGTTGCACTGTTGTTGCCGTTGGGTGGAAATTTCTGAACGCACCTGGGCATTTTCATCTGCCGATGCAGTTACCTACACAATTCTGCTTTGTTTAGACAATCTGGATTTCTCAAACTATCTACCTGATCAATTGATAGCGACTTCCGCACATCCACGACTTTACTGGCATCATCAGACCACTTTTTGAAGTCTTCAATTTTTTCAAAGAGCGCCGTTTTTTGCCGGTTTGTGTTTTCAACTGACTCCGCCAGTGTTCTAAGATCGTCCGCTTTCTCCCTGACAGCATTCAGACGCTCTCGAAGGCTTTTTGGTTGTTTATCAGTTTTCAAGTCGTTGAGCTGCTTAATTTTTGCATCGATATCAGCTTTGACCAGCTGAAAGCTAAGATAGCATCAAATCCAATCATTCTTCAAAATCTGTTCTGTTTTCGCTTGGCAGTCTGTTTTTAGGTAAGGAGCGTCAAATCCATATTAAAACTGGAAGCGCGAAATTCAAGTTCAAATTAACATATCAACCACCCTCACCTGAAGTTGCTCTTTAGTGGCTTCCAAGTCCTGTTGGCTACATTTCGACATGACTTTCAAGTCTTCATTCCTTTCAGCCGTCCATGTTTGGTAGATCTGCAGGTCGCTGGGTGATACCGTCGACCAGTTATCGATGATTCTTCTGATTTCCTTTGCCGCTTTTTCCATCTTCTCTCTAGCTTGATCGAGCTTGCCGTTAAACTGTTGCACTTCTTTCTGCAGCTGCTGATCTGGTGCTGTCTTCTTGAAGTCCTTTTTGAGACAGTCATAAACTGCTTCATGTCCAGGCAATTCAGTTTGAAGCAACTGGAACCGTTCGGGAATTAGTGAATACACTTGCAGTTTTTTCAGCTTACTTCAACTGCTGCTAGCTGCTCCTTAGCTTCATTAACTTCGATCGTTCTCTGGGCTCTTTCAACACATCTGTCAGGCTTGGCAAAGGCATCCATAGTCCACTTGTTCAATTCTTCGAACCGGTCATGCTGCAGTCGCTGTTGATTGGTGACTTGCTCGATTTTGGATTGCAAGTTCTGCAGCTTTGCCTGCACGATCAGCAGACGGTCATCGATTGATTGCAGAAGCGCTTGGTCTGAGGAATCCAGATTGTCAGCCATCGCCTCTTCCTTGCCCTCGGGCAAGTAATACTGCTCTTTCAGTTGCATGTTTAACTGCTGAAATCAGTTTAGCTCAGTCCAACGTTCCGTTCTGTGTTTTTTGTAGAGTTCTGTTTTTCTGTTCCTTTGTGCTTTTGTTCAGTTCAGTTCAGTTCAGTTCAGTTCAGTTCAGTTCAGTTCAGTTCAGTTCAGTTCAGTTCAGTTCAGTTCAGTTCAGTTCAGTTCAGTTCAGTTCAGTTCTGTTCTGTTCTGTTCTGTTCTGTTCTGTTCTGTTCTGTTCTGTTCTGTTCTGTTCTGTTCTGTTCTGTTCTGTTCTGTTCTGTTCTGTTCTGTTCTGTTCTGTTCTGTTCTGTTCTGTTCTGTTCTGTTCTGTTCTGTTCTGTTCTGTTCTGTTCTGTTCTGTTCGTTTCTACCTCAATGAGGCCGTGGTCGACCGAGTTGCCTTGTATCAAATCCTTCGATATCTCAGCTATTCTAGCCTCCATCTGTCTTATCCAGGAATCCAGTGTCGACACCCTCTCCATGACCAGTTTGTGTTTCTCCACTGATGCCGACAATCTCTGTTGGAGTAAATCCATCCGCCCTTCCAACTCTGCCACCTCTTTGTCAAGATGTTCAGCCTCTGCCTCACTGCTGGCAGCTCTGAGATTGTCACAGATGGCTCTCAACTGACTGCGCACCATCCAGAATGACATTAGCTCCGTAAGAAACTCCTGCAACAGTTGGCCATTTCTCCACCTACCGTTTATTGTGTGCAGCCTCAGATCTGGCAGACAAAGCTACCATAGGAAAGCATAGATGCACTGTACCTGATCTTTCTTCCAGCTCTCTGGCTCATCTTGGTCAGGAACGGCCAGTTCGTTTGTGGAAATTTGAAATTCCAACTTGCACAGTTTGTCTTCCAGATCCGACTTGGCTCTTGAGTACTCGTCTTGCATTAGTTCCACCTTCTGCAAACCTCTCAATCGCTAATAATTGCACTGCATACTAAATAGTACTATTAGAGTGCGAACAACACCTAAAAACCCAATACCCAATACTTGGTCAAAATTGAATTTCAATGATCAGGCACATTTCAGTCATGCAGGCAGCATCTGTTTCACTGGGATTGAAATTTTTAAGAGGCCTGCTTGTGCAGTGGCTCATCCAACCGGGGCGAGAAAATTTTGAAAAAATAGCCTTTAGAAAGCATCTAAAAGCCATTCTGAGTGTAAAATACTGTTGGAAAGTCCGGGGGTAAAAAATAGGTTCAGGTTCAAGTCAAGTCCAACATGGAAATTTCAGGTTCAAGTCCATCTTCTAAAAAAGCTGGACAATAGGTTCAGGTTCAAGTCCACTGATATTATGAAAAACTGTAGAATTTTGTACTGCTTGCATCTTTCCTGAACCCTATAAGCGTGTCCACTGGCAGTGAAAGAGCCAGATTAGACTTTGTTATGGCGCAGGGTTGTATATTTTTCCGAAAAAAACCTCGGCCTGTTTTTTCCAGTTTTTTTCCGGTTTTTTTCCGGTTTTTTTCCTAAATCGCGGAAAAAAACTCCAGCCCAAGTTCTGAGTATCCTAGGCTGGTTTTATGATTCCTAACGCTTTCTAGCGCCTTCCTCAGTCTTGTTAGACCAGAAATACACGTGTTACATTGATATAAATCACGAAACAGGCATGAAACAGTGCCTGACAGGTTCCATAAATAACGCTATATGCAAATTTTCTTACAGCAGTTTGCATTTTTGTTTTTTCATGCCAAATTAGGTCTTTTTTGTTGTTTTTCTAACAGTTTTGAGTCAGTATGGCCTATTATACATAGCAAAAGTCCATTTTTTAAACGAAAAATGACGTAAATTAGCTTGAGTTTTTTTCCGCGATTTATGTTTTTTTCCGACCCTTAGGAAAAAAACCGGTTTTTTTCCGGAAAAAAACAGTTTTTTCCGGTGTTTTTTTCCCACCTCACATCCCTGTTATGGCGTAGTTAGTACTTTCGTATCTGAGTATGTACAGTACGTACACCTACGGTACTGGTGCATTCTGTATCATTAGAAATGGCATAATTTTTAATTAATAATTTTTATTTCAGGTAAGAGCAGGGAAATTGGTTACTAGTGTACTTAAGGTGTATTCATATTCGTGCGGAAAAAATCGCCTGGCGCCTTTTCTGTAGGGCGACACGTTTGTAATAAACGCGCTGCGTGACATCTTCCGTCTACAACAATGCTCGGAAGATGCGGCACGGCGCGTTGGTGCGTAGATTACAAATATGTCGCACTACAGAAATGGCGCCAGGCGTTTTTTCTGCACGAGTAGGAATACAGGTTTAGAAAAGTGAGCTACAAGAAATTCTACTACGTTTCAGTTGATTAACGCAAAAACGGCTTCCTCTAAACCTAATCATCGATCAGCCTTTTCGATTTTTTCAGGTCAACATCCATTTTTCTCGATTTTTAACTGTCCCAATTAGTATTGGGTGCAAAAAACAATACCCAATAGTTCGAGAACACCCAATACCCAATACCTCGAGAACCCCCAATACCCAATACCAGCTCTCTAGAACGTTCTTTCAACTTTTTGTCCTGATATGTGCAATAGACCATTGAAAGCAACAAAAAACTAAACTGGTCCAAAACTTGTCTGGCCTAACTTTAAGACAACGTTATTTTTATTCGACCAATCTTCATCTCTAAGCAAACTTTATTACAAACCACAAAGCAAGCAAGATATTCACAAGACAGCGCGCTTAGGTAGATTATTATCTAATAGGCTAGAAACCTATAGATAAAACGTTTTACCTTGGTTTAGAGGCCATTTCAGCAACATAGCGAATTTGGATAATACAGTACTACTTACTGGCTTACAAAATACATAGGAGCAGACCAGACAAGAATTAGAATTACGTCTCACTACCAAAAAGCACACAACAAAGCACAATACTGCAGTACTACAAACTAAATACAGTAGAACCAGGGATGCCTACCAAATTCGAACTTTGAATTTGATATGGTATGGTATAGTATAAAGTTGGCGATTTGAATTCGATGTGGCATGGTATAGCACTAGCTAATTCAGTTTGAATTTGGTTGGTATGAATTTGGTACAGTAGTGGTAGTTTGCTGTAATAATGTCATAGAAGCCTTTGGAAATTATGCTCAATTTACCTTTCTTGAGTTTTTTAGAATCAAAACATGCAGAAAGGATTGGGAATATATTTTGACGCATTTGAAAAGTGTAATAAATATAGCCAACAAGCTACATAGTACTAAAATGAAAAGGCCTTACCAAAATCATAATTCTAATACTAAAATTATCTGGTAAAGGCGTTTGATTTTGATATGGTATGGTATGGTGTAGTATAGAAGGAGCTGTTTTGAACTTGGTTTGGTATGGTACTGGTACTAAATTCAAAGATTGATTTAAGTACTTACTTACTAGTACAATTTTGGTATGGTAGGCATCCCTGACTAGAACTAAAGTTACAATTCTCAGCCGTTAACCCTCACCTCTTTGTCAACTCTCTCGGCTTCCAGTTCCAAGTCCATAATGATCTCTGCCCACCTGCTCTCGGCGGTTTGCAGTCGATGTGACAGTTGCCCGAAAGAGTAGTCTGCCTCGGCCGTTAGTTGTCGCAGGTTGAGTAAAGAACTTGGTGTCGGCAGCCACTGAAAACCCGTTTCCCTTTCGATTTTACTTATCAACCAATCTAGTTTTACACTACCAACACTAATATGTAGTCAAAGACTAGACCTTAAAATCGGCGCACAATACTGATCCTTTCTGCAAGCCCTCCACAAACTCTTCCAACTCCCGTTCGTATCGATCGAACCGGCGCAGGAGTTGACGTTCGTCAGGCTCATTGGTAGAGTGTAAGACTGGTATCAGATGCGGTCTGAGGGGTTGCCTGAGCGTCAAGGAAGAGCGGCTATTTTGATTTTGCTCCCCGGGAACGTTGATTTGAACTGCGTGAATTGCGGGCTCGGGCGCTCGAAATTTGAAATCCACCGAAACGTTTATCTCGCTAGGTTGCTCGATTTTCAAAACCGTTTTCGGCGCCAATCTGGGACAGTCCCTGATAGTCAGGCAAGTGCTCAAACGCTCCGGAGCATGATATCGAAATTCGACTGAGACATTTTCCGGTTGAGAAATCTGCAACTGTTCGCAGAAGCCATCTTGTCCGTCGGAAATTGTTCGCTCAACAAACTTGCTAGCAGGCGAAGGCGCATGAAAGCTAAAATTGGCCGAAACTTCTTCATGTGTATTATCCGCCACGTCATTGCTAAAGTCCGCCATGACCGTAGAGTCGGAAACAAGCGTTTCCAAATCGGTTTGCGTTGTCACCGAAACGCTGTCCTCACTTTTGGGAGGAGTTAGCATGTCTATTCTTTCGTCAGAAACTGTTATGCTGGTCAGAAATCTGGATGGCTGATTCTTGGCCGGGTTAACACCAATCAGCGTAAAGGATCGCTCCGCCCTGGCCAGGTGCTCTTCGGTGATTCGCTCAGTGAAAGTCACGTGACCTTCCTCCGCGTCCTTTGATAGGCTGAACTGTTGCAACGCAAACGCATGGCGTGGCTGAGTTTCTTCTTCTATCGATGAGCAGACACTCGCTGATCGGTTTTGTCTGAGAAGTCGCAGAGGTGGCTGTTTTCGGAATTCGAATTCAGTTGGACACGATGTTCTCCGGATGATTTTGACTGCTTTGATCGAAAACTGTAATTTTTAAGCTTATTTTTACAAAGCATAGTTTTTTATAAGAGTGGTGTACCTTGGTGCTAGCGCTGTGCAGACTCTCCGAGGAGGAAGTTAGTGCAGAACTAGGTCGTGGTGATTCCAGAGAGAAGGAATCGCAGTCGGAGGAGAGAGATTCTTCGCTTTTCAGCGCATCTGCCAGTGCTTCTAGAGCCTCGGTTTCATTTGGGTGGTTCAGGTCATCTGATCCTTCCATTTTCCGATTCAGAGTGCCGCTGCAACTGGCTGTGGCTGGTGGAGTTAGCAGCGGGTCGATTTCAATCACCAGGGAGACTGTCTGAAGGTTAAAAATTCAACAAGAGTACAACAACACGACTAGAGAAACATTAGCATAAGGTAGGTAATGAACGAACAAAGAACAAATGAGAAGAAAATATAGCAGAAAGACAAACAGAAAATAACAATAACCCCTAGTAACATACCGATTTTATAACTATCGGTAAAAAATTTGTTTCCGATACCTTTCAGGGGTAAATAAAATTTTTTGAAAATTTTAGTTTGAGACAGGGGAGTGTCCAATTTTACGGCAGGTATGTTGCAAAGTGATGAATAGGAAAAGAAACTAACAAAAACAGAATGAGAATCAACAATTACATCAACTAAACATCAACAACAAAAGAACAAGAAAACAGGCACGAAAAGACACGAACAAAAACAACACGAAACAGCAGGAAACGCCAGCACAAGCAATAAAAAAATACAAGAGAACAAGAAAAGAGCAGGAACACGAACGCAGACAACAAAAAAGAACAAAAAAGAAGAAGAATAATAACAGTACCTTCCGTCCCAGTGCTTGCCAGCGTTCCTGTAAAGTTTGACACTGATTACGAATTTCGCTCGCCAAATAGGCCGACTCAGGCCTGGCAATTAGCTGCCTGCCCAATTCCAGAATTTCCTCATAAGCGTTCTGGAGTCGCGCTTTCTCCACTTCTAACGTCTGAAATACAACTTGCAACTAACACCGATTAAAATAAATGAATCAAACCCGTTTGTCGGTCTGTTAAACCTTCCTTACCTGTTTGAAATCGGGTTCCCGCACCACACAGCTCTGTTTACAGTCGAGCCACGCTGTCAGTGAGTTGTACTTGAAGAGAAAGTGAGGCAGTAGTCGTTCTATCTTTGACATTTTTAGCAGAAACTAATTTGAGAGAGAGAGAGAGGTACGAATCAAGGTGTGCACAGCAAGTCTCTAAAGACGCGCACTATTCTAAAAACTTGTTTCTCACTTGGCCTGGACTGTTTTGCGGCTAGAGGGGGTCTACAAGATTTAAAGCGATATGCCGACGAACGCAAACGGTGTTCATCAATTGCAAATATTCTCGCAAAAACTGTGCATACCGATCGTATCATTGCATGATACCAATATTCCAGAAATTTCCCAAAAACTTTATGACTGTCTGAATACAAACCAGTCCCGATTTTATTTTTTACAGTTCACTGTTATGAGCTGTCATAAAAACGAGATTTGCGTTGGACGCAACAGTACTCAGTTCGTGATCGTCAAAACAGGATACTGTAAGGTTTCCGGCAACTATGGTGCCTGTTTCGGAAATGAGGCGGTAGAGGCCGCTGGCGGCGAATCTTTGAACGCTTCTGATTGGCTGTTCGCGTGACTGGCCGCCAATCAGCGCTGGAACGCATTCACCGACGCTGGCGACACCTGCCGGGCTGAGCTGGAAACTGGAGTTTGAACCGCAGGGTTTTGTTAAGAGAAGATGTTCTGGTGTTAGGGACACCTAGAAGAAAGACATTTAGAAACCTGTTAGCTTATCACTTAGAAGCTTACTTCACCAGAAGTTGTAGAAATTCGCATGAAGTTCGAAAACCGATTTGGGTAGGCTTCTGATTTGATTATTTTGGTGGGAACATTTTCGGATAAAACGATTGAACCAGGTTCGATCTGTGACGCTTTTACTAGACCTGTAATGAAAGAAATTCGTCTATTTAAAAGTAATATACAGTAAATTTTTAAGCAAGTCTGTCTAAGGTATTGAACACATGTTTAAATTTTGCTTTGGCAAATGAACAAACAAAAGAATCGATCAAAATGAGCAAACTAGCCAACAGACAAACAAAATGAATGAATGAATGAATGAATGAATGAATGAATGAATGAATGAATGAATGAATGAATGAATGAATGAACAAACAAACAAACAAACAAACAAACAAACAAACAAACAAACAAACAAACAAACAAACAAACAAACGAAAGAACGAACGAACGAACGAACGAACGAACGAACGAACGAACGAACGAACGAACAAATGAATGAACGAACAAACAAACAAACAATGACCGAACGAATGGATGAACGAACGAACAAACGAACAAACCAACAAACAAACAAACAAACCAATGAACGAACCAACAAACGAACCAACGAACGGATGAACGAACGAATGAATGAACAAACGAATGAACGAAGAAATGAATGAATGAACAAACGAAGAAATGAATGAATGAATGAATGAATGAATGAATGAATGAATGAATGAATGAATGAATGAATGAATGAATGAATGAATGAATGAATGAATGAATGAATGAATGAATGAACAAACAAAGAACGAACAAACAAACAAACAAACGAACAAACAAACGAACGAACGAACAAACAAACGAACGAACAAATGAACAAACGAATGAATGAATGAATGAACAAAGAACGAACCGACCGACCGACCGACCGACCGACCGACCGACCGACCGACCGACCGACCGACCGACCGACCAAACGAATTAACCGACCAACAAAAAACAAGCATAATGAACAAAC